>CAWUFW010008329.1:600000-902212 GCA_963921515.1 Calotriton arnoldi | reverse complement strand
GGTGTTTGGGCAGTATAGGGGTGGTGTTTCAGGGTTTAGGGCAGTGCAGTGGTGTTCGGGCAGTATAGGGGGTCGTGCAGGGGTGGTGTTTCAGGGTTTAGGGCAGTGGTGTTTGGGCAGTGTAGGGGGTCGTGCTGGTGGTGGTGTTTCAGGGTTTGGGGCAGTGCAGTGGAGTTCGAGCAGTAAAGGGGGTCGTGCTGGGGTGGTGTTTCAGGGTTTAGGGCAGTGCAGTGGTGTTCGGGCAGTGTAGGGGGCGGTGCAGGGGGTGGTGTTTCAGGGTTTAGGGCAGTGCAGTGGTGTTCGGGCAGTGTAGGGGGTGGTGCAGGGGGTGGTGTTTCAGGGTTTAGGGCAGGGCAGTGGTGTTCGGGCAGTGTAGGGGGTCGTGCTGGGGCTGGTGTTTCAGGGTTTAGGGCAGTACAGTGGTGTTTGGGCAGTGTAGGGGGTCGTGCTGGGGCTGGTGTTTCAGGGTTTAGGGCAGTGCAGTGGTGTTCGGGCAGTGCAGGGGGTCGTGCTGGGGCTGGTGTTTCAGGGTTTTGGGCAGTGCAGTGGTGTTCGGGCAGTGCAGGTGGTCGTGCTGGGGCTGGTGTTTCAGGGTTTAGGGCAGTGCAGTGGTGTTCGGGCAGTGTAGGGGGTCTTGCTGGGGCTGGTGTTTCAGGGTTTAGGGCAGTGCAGTGGTGTTCGGGCAGTGTAGGGGGTCTTCCTGGGGCTGGTGTTCCAGAGTCTAGGGCAGTGCAGTGGTGTTCGGGCAGTGTAGGGGGTCTTGCTGGGGCTGGTGTTTCAGGGTTTAGGGCAGTGCAGTGGTGTTCGGGCAGTGTAGGGGGTAGTGCTGGGGCTGGTGTTCCAGAGTCTAGGGCAGTGCAGTGGTGTTCGGGCAGTGTAGGGGGTCTTGCTGGGGCTGGTGTTTCAGGGTTTAGGGCAGTGCAGTGGTGTTCCGGCAGTGTAGGAGGTCATGCAGGGGGTGGTGTTTCAGGGTTTAGGGCAGTGCAGTGGTGTTTCGGACAGTGTAGGGGGTCGTGCTGGGGGTGGTGTTTCAGGGTTTAGGGCAGTGCAGTGGTGTTCGGGCAGTGTAGGGTGTCGTGCTGAGGGGTGGTGTTTCAGGGTTTAGGGCAGTGCAGTGGTGTTCGGGCAGTGTAGGGGGTCGTGCAGGGGTGGTGTTTCAGGGATTAGGGCAGTGCAGTGGTGTTCGGGCAGTGTAGGGGGTCATGCAGGGGGTGGTGTTTCAGGGTTTAGGGCAGTGCAGTGGTGTTCGGCCAGTGTAGGTGGTCTTGCTGGGGGTGGTGTTTCAGGCTTTAGTGCAGTGGTGTTCGGGCAGTGTAGGGGGTCTTGCTGGGGGTGGTGTTTCAGGGTTTAGGGCAGTGCAGTGGTGTTCGGGCAGTGTAGGGGGTCTTGCTGGGGCTGGCGTTTCAGGGTTTAGGGCAGTGCAGTGGTGTTCTGGCAGTGTATGGGGTCGTGCTGGGGCTGGTGTTTGAGGGTTTAGGGTAGTGCAGTGGTGTTCGTGCAGTGTAGGGGGTCGTGCTGGGGCTGCTGTTGCAGGGTTTAGGGCAGTGCAGTGGTGTTCACGCAGTGAACGGGGTCGTGCTGGGGCTGGTGTTTCAGGGTTTAGGGCAGTGCAGTGGTGTTCGGGCAGTGTAGGGGGTCGTGCTGGGGGTGGTGTTTCAGGGTTTAGGGCAGTGCAGTGGTGTTCGGGCAGTGTAGGGGTCGGGCTGGGGCTGGTGTTTCATGGTTTAGGGCAGTGCAGTGGTGTTCGGGCAGTGTAGGGGGTCGTGCTGGGGGTGGTGTTTCAGGGTTTAGGGCAGTGCAGTGGTGTTCGGGCAGTGTAGGGGGTCATGCTGGGGGTTGTGTTTCAGGGTTTAGGGCAGTGCAGTGGTGTTCGGGCAGTGTAGGGGTCTTGCTGAGAGTGGTGTTTCAGGGTTTAGGGCAGTGGTGTTCGGGCAGTGTAGGGGGTCTTGCTGGGGGTGATGTTTCAGGGTTTAGGGCAGTGCAGTGGTGTTCGTGCAGTGTAGGGGGTCGTGCTGGGGATGGTGTTTCAGGGTTTAGGGCAGTGCAGTAGTGTTCAGGCAGTGTAGGGGGTCGTGCAGGGGTGGTGTTTCAGGGTTTAGGGCAGTGCAGTGGTGTTCGGGCAGTGTAGGGGGTCGTGCTGGGGTTGGTGTTTCAGGGTTTAGGGCAGTGCAGTGCAGTGGTGTTATGGCAGTGTAGGGGGTCGTGCTGGGGGTGGTGTTTCAGGGTTTAGGGCAGTGCAGTGGTGTTCGGGCAGTGTAGGGGGTCATGCAGGGGTGGTGTTTCAGGGTTTAGGGCAGTGCAGTGGTGTTCGGGCAGTGTAGGGGTCATGCTGGGGCTGGTGTTTCAGGGTTTAGGGCAGTGGAGTGGTGTTCGGGCAGTGTAGGGGGTCTTGCTGGGGGTGGTGTTTCAGGGTTTAGGGCAGTGGTGTTCGGGCAGTGTAGGGGTCTTGCTGTGGGTGATGTTTCAGGGTTTAGGGCAGTGCAGTGGTGTTCGGGCAGTGTAGGGGGTCTTGCTGGGGGTAGTGTTTCAGGGTTTAGGGCAGTGCAGTGGTGTTCGTGCAGTGTAGGGGGTCGTGCTGGGGATGGTGTTTCAGGGTTTAGGGCAGTGCAGTAGTGTTCGGGCAGTGTAGGGGGTCGTGCAGGGGTGGTGTTTCAGGGTTTAGGGCAGTGCAGTGGTGTTCGGGCAGTGTAGGGGTCGTGCTGGGGGTGGTGTTTCAGGGTTTAGGGCAGTGCAGTGGTGTTCGGGCAGTGTAGGGGGTCGTGCTGGGGGTGGTGTTTCAGGGTTTAGGGCAGTGGTGTTTGGGCAGTGTAGGGGGTCTTGCTGGGGGTGATGTTTCAGGGTTTAGGGCAGTGCAGTGGTGTTCGGGCAGTGTAGGAGGTCTTGCTGGGGGTAGTGTTTCAGGGTTTAGGGCAGTGCAGGGGTGTTTGGGCAGTGTAGGGGGCGTGCTGGGGGTGGTGTTTCAGGGTTTAGGGCAGTGCAGTGGTGTTCAGGCAGTGTAGGGGGTCGTGAAGGGGTGGTGTTTCAGGGTTTAGGGCAGTGCAGTGGTGTTTGGGCAGTGTAGGGGGTCATGCTAGGGTTGGTGTTTCAGGGTTTAGGGCAGTGCAGTGGTGTTCGGGCAGTGTAGGGGGTCGTGCAGGGGCTGGTGTTTCAGGGTTTATGGCAGTGCAGTGGTGTTCGGGCAGTGTAGGGGGTCGTGCTGGGGGTAGTGTTTTAGGGTTTAGGGTAGTGCAGTGGTGCTTGTGTAGTGTAGGGGGTCGTGCTGGGGGTAGTGTTTTAGGGTTTAGGGTAGTGCAGTGGTGTTTGTGTAGTGTAGGGGTCATGTTTTAGGGTAGTGCAGTGGTGTTTGGGTAGTGTAGGTGGTCGTGCTGGGGGTAGTGTTTTAGGATTTAGGTTAGTGCAGTGGTGTTTGGGTAGTGTAGGGGGTCATGCTGGGGGTAGTGTTTTAGGGTATAAGGTAGTGCAGTGGTGTTTGTGTAGTGTAGGGGGTCATGCTGGGGGTAGTGTTTTAGGGTTTAGGGTAGTGCAGTGGTGCTTGTGTAGTGTAGGGGGTCATGCTGGGGGTAGTGTTTTAGGGTTTAGGGTAGTGCAGTGGTGTTTGTGTAGTGTAGGGGTCATGTTTTAGGGTAGTACAGTGGTGTTTGGGTAGTGTAGGGGGTCGTGGTGGGGGTAGTGTTTTAGGATTTAGGTTAGTGCAGTGGTGTTGGGGTAGTGTTTTAGGGTTTAGGGTAGTGCAGTGGTGTTTGTGTAGTGTAGGGGTCTTGCTGGGGGTAGTGTTTTATGGTTTAGGATAGTGCAGTGGTTCTTGTGTAGTGTAGGGGGTCGTGCTGGGGGTAGTGTTTTAGGGTTTAGGGTAGTGCAGTGGTGTTTGTGTAGTGTAGGAGGTCGTGTTTTAGGGTTTAGGGTAGTGCAGTGGTCTTTGGGTAGTGTAGGGAGTCGTGCAGGGGGTAGTGTTTTCGGGTTTAGGGTAGTGTAGGGGGTCATTCGGGGGTAGTGTTTTAGGGATTAGGGTAGTGCATTGGTGTTTGGGTAGTGTGGGGGTCATGCGGGGGGTAGTGTTTTAGGGTTTAGGGCAGTGCAGTGGTGTTTGGGTAGTGTAGGGGGTCATGCTGGGGGAGTGTTTTAGGGTTTAGGGCAGTGCAGTGGTGTTCGGGTAGTGTAGGGGGTCGTGCTGGGGGAGTGTTTGAGGGTTTAGGGCAGTGCAGTCGTGTTCAGGTAGTGTAGGGGGTTGTGCTGGGGGTAGTATTTTAGGGTTTAGGGTAGTGCAGTGGTGTTCGGGTAGTGTAGAGGGTCATGCTGGGGGTAGTGTTCTAGGGTTTAGGGCAGTGCAGTGGTGTTTCGGCAGTATAGGGGGTAATGCTGGGGGTGGTGTTTTAGGGTTTAGGGCAGTGCAGTGGTGTTCGGGCAGTGTAGGGGGTCATGCTGGGGGTGGTGTTTCAGGGTCTAGGGCAGTGCAGTGGTGTTTGGGCAGTGTAGGGGTGGTGTTTCAGGGTTTAGGGCAGAGCAGTGGTGTTCGGGCAGTGTAGGGGGTCGTGCAGGGGGTGGTGTTTCAGGGTTTAGGGCAGTGGTGTTTGGGCAGTGTAGGGGTCGTGCTGGTGGTGGTGTTTCAGGGTTTGGGGCAGTGCAGTGGAGTTCGAGCAGTAAAGGGGGTCGTGCTGGGGGTGGTGTTTCAGGGTTTAGGGCAGTGCAGTGGTGTTCGGGCAGTGTAGGGGGCGGTGCAGGGGGTGGTGTTTCAGGGTTTAGGGCAGTGCAGTGGTGTTCGGGCAGTGTAGGGGGTGGTGCAGGGGTGGTGTTTCAGGGTTTAGGGCAGGGCAGTGGTGTTCGGGCAGTGTAGGGGGTCGTGCTGGGGCTGGTGTTTCAGGGTTTAGGCCAGTACAGTGGTGTTTGGGCAGTGTAGGGGGTCGTGCTGGGGCTGGTGTTTCAGGGTTTAGGGCAGTGCAGTGGTGTTCGGGCAGTGCAGGGGGTCGTGCTGGGGCTGGTGTTTCAGGGTTTAGGGCAGTGCAGTGGTGTTCGGGCAGTGCAGGTGGTCGTGCTGGGGCTGGTGTTTCAGGGTTTAGGGCAGTGCAGTGGTGTTCGGGCAGTGTAGGGGGTCTTGCTGGGGCTGGTGTTTCAGGGTTTAGGGCAGTGCAGTGGTGTTCGGGCAGTGTAGGGGGTCTTCCTGGGGCTGGTGTTCCAGAGTCTAGGGCAGTGCAGTGGTGTTCGGGCAGTGTAGGGGGTCTTGCTGGGGCTGGTGTTTCAGGGTTTAGGGCAGTGCAGTGGTGTTCGGGCAGTGTAGGGGGTAGTGCTGGGGCTGGTGTTCCAGAGTCTAGGGCAGTGCAGTGGTGTTCGGGCAGTGTAGGGGGTCTTGCTGGGGCTGGTGTTTCAGGGTTTAGGGCAGTGCAGTGGTGTTCCGGCAGTGTAGGAGGTCGTGCAGGGGGTGGTGTTTCAGGGTTTAGGGCAGTGCAGTGGTGTTTCGGACAGTGTAGGGGGTCGTGCTGGGGGTGGTGTTTCAGGGTTTAGGGCAGTGCAGTGGTGTTCGGGCAGTGTAGGGTGTCGTGCTGAGGGGTGGTGTTTCAGGGTTTAGGGCAGTGCAGTGGTGTTCGGGCAGTGTAGGGGGTCGTGCAGGGGTGGTGTTTCAGGGATTAGGGCAGTGCAGTGGTGTTCGGGCAGTGTAGGGGGTCATGCAGGGGGTGGTGTTTCAGGGTTTAGGGCAGTGCAGTGGTGTTCGGCCAGTGTAAGTGGTCTTGCTGGGGGTGGTGTTTCAGGCTTTAGTGCAGTGGTGTTCGGGCAGTGTAGGGGGTCTTGCTGGGGGTGGTGTTTCAGGGTTTAGGGCAGTGCAGTGGTGTTCGGGCAGTGTAGGGGGTCTTGCTGGGGCTGGCGTTTCAGGGTTTAGGGCAGTGCAGTGGTGTTCTGGCAGTGTATGGGGTCGTGCTGGGGCTGGTGTTTGAGGGTTTAGGGTAGTGCAGTGGTGTTTGTGCAGTGTAGGGGGTCGTGCTGGGGCTGCTGTTGCAGGGTTTAGGGCAGTGCAGTGGTGTTCACGCAGTGTACGGGGTCGTGCTGGGGCTGGTGTTTCAGGGTTTAGGGCAGTGCAGTGGTGTTCGGGCAGTGTAGGGGGTCGTGCTGGGGGTGGTGTTTCAGGGTTTAGGGCAGTGCAGTGGTGTTCGGGCAGTGTAGGGGGTCGTGCTGGGGCTGGTGTTTCATGGTTTAGGGCAGTGCAGTGGTGTTCGGGCAGTGTAGGGGTCGTGCTGGGGGTGGTGTTTCAGGGTTTAGGGCAGTGCAGTGGTGTTCGGGCAGTGTAGGGGGTCATGCTGGGGGTGGTGTTTCAGGGTTTAGGGCAGTGCAGTGGTGTTCGGGCAGTGTAGGGGTCTTGCTGAGAGTGGTGTTTCAGGGTTTAGGGCAGTGGTGTTCGGGCAGTGTAGGGGGTCTTGCTGGGGGTGATGTTTCAGGGTTTAGGGCAGTGCAGTGGTGTTCGTGCAGTGTAGGGGGTCGTGCTGGGGATGGTGTTTCAGGGTTTAGGGCAGTGCAGTAGTGTTCAGGCAGTGTAGGGGGTCGTGCAGGGGGTGGTGTTTCAGGGTTTAGGGCAGTGCAGTGGTGTTCGGGCAGTGTAGGGGGTCGTGCTGGGGTTGGTGTTTCAGGGTTTAGGGCAGTGCAGTGCAGTGGTGTTATGGCAGTGTAGGGGGTCGTGCTGGGGGTGGTGTTTCAGGGTTTAGGGCAGTGCAGTGGTGTTCGGGCAGTGTAGGGGGTCATGCAGTGGGTGGTGTTTCAGGGTTTAGGGCAGTGCAGTGGTGTTCGGGCAGTGTAGGGGTCATGCTGGGGCTGGTGTTTCAGGGTTTAGGGCAGTGGAGTGGTGTTCGGGCAGTGTAGGGGGTCTTGCTGGGGGTGGTGTTTCAGGGTTTAGGGCAGTGGTGTTCGGGCAGTGTAGGGGGTCTTGCTGTGGGTGATGTTTCAGGGTTTAGGGCAGTGCAGTGGTGTTCGGGCAGTGTAGGGGGTCTTGCTGGGGGTAGTGTTTCAGGGTTTAGGGCAGTGCAGTGGTGTTCGTGGCAGTGTAGGGGGTCGTGCTGGGGATGGTGTTTCAGGGTTTAGGGCAGTGCAGTGGTGTTCGGGCAGTGTAGGGGGTCGTGCTGGGGGTGGTGTTTCAGGGTTTAGGGCAGTGGTGTTTGGGCAGTGTAGGGGGTCTTGCTGGGGGTGATGTTTCAGGGTTTAGGGCAGTGCAGTGGTGTTCGGGCAGTGTAGGAGGTCTTGCTGGGGGTAGTGTTTCAGGGTTTAGGGCAGTGCAGGGGTGTTTGGGCAGTGTAGGGGGCGTGCTGGGGGTGGTGTTTCAGGGTTTAGGGCAGTGCAGTGGTGTTCAGGCAGTGTAGGGGGTCGTGAAGGGGGTGGTGTTTCAGGGTTTAGGGCAGTGCAGTGGTGTTCGGGCAGTGTAGGGGGTCATGCTAGGGTTGGTGTTTCAGGGTTTAGGGCAGTGCAGTGGTGTTCGGGCAGTGTAGGGGGTCGTGCAGGGGCTGTTGTTTCAGGGTTTATGGCAGTGCAGTGGTGTTCGGGCAGTGTAGGGGGTCGTGCTGGGGGTAGTGTTTTAGGGTTTAGGGTAGTGCAGTGGTGCTTGTGTAGTGTAGGGGGTCGTGCTGGGGGTAGTGTTTTAGGGTTTAGGGTAGTGCAGTGGTGTTTGTGTAGTGTAGGGGTCATGTTTTAGGGTAGTGCAGTGGTGTTTGGGTAGTGTAGGGGGTCGTGCTGGGGGTAGTGTTTTAGGATTTAGGTTAGTGCAGTGGTGTTTGGGTAGTGTAGGGGGTCGTGCTGGGGGTAGTGTTTTAGGGTTTAAGGTAGTGCAGTGGTGTTTGTGTAGTGTAGGGGGTCATGCTGGGGGTAGTGTTTTAGGGTTTAGGGTAGTGCAGTGGTGCTTGTGTAGTGTAGGGGGTCATGCTGGGGGTAGTGTTTTAGGGTTTAGGGTAGTGCAGTGGTGTTTGTGTAGTGTAGGGGGTCATGTTTTAGGGTAGTACAGTGGTGTTTGGGTAGTGTAGGGGGTCGTGCTGGGGGTAGTGTTTTAGGATTTAGGTTAGTGCAGTGGTGTTGGGGTAGTGTTTTAGGGTTTAGGGTAGTGCAGTGGTGTTTGTGTAGTGTAGGGGGTCATGCTGGGGGTAGTGTTTTATGGTTTAGGATAGTGCAGTGGTTCTTGTGTAGTGTAGGGGGTCGTGCTGGGGGTAGTGTTTTTGGGTTTAGGGTAGTGCAGTGGTGTTTTTGTAGTGTAGGGGGTCATGTTTTAAGATGCAACGCTCCAATACCTGACCAGTCTGCACTACATAAAACTGCAAAAACTAAAAATAAAAAGTGTTTTTCACACTTTTGTCATTGGGCTATATGTGGGCTACATCTGGGTAATATTTGTGCTACATTTGGGCTCTTTTTTCACTGGTGGCCATCTTGGAAGACTTCTTTGTTACGAAGTTTCCTAATTTCCTCATTTACTGCAGTCTCCTCAGTAGGAAATGCTTTCCGTTTTTACTTTGATTCCATCAAGAAGGCATTCAGATGTGTCACACATTTGCCATAAATTCAGAATGTTAGCACTCTAGTTGTTCATTAGATCACTGTAGTAAAGCTACTGCTCACCAAGGAGTTAACTGGAAGTCTACTGCTGGTATTGAAAGTGATTGTTTCAGTCTGCATGTCAGAATTTTCTAATGAAATAGAAGAGGATTTGAGATCTCACTTAAAACATGCACTAAATTTTCTTTTGCAGCACTAACCATAATTTCTATGGCAAAATGAACCCCCTCATTTTGTTCCTTTTTAAATTAAATGTTTTAAGTTTTACCAGTTTATTCCAATCAAGATGGCTTCAGGTGTGCCATACTTTTGTCATAAGTAAGGCTGTTAGCACTCTAGTTGTTCTTTAGAACACTCTGGGAAACTGCAGTAGAACACAAAGGCATCAACTGACAGGCTGCTCCTGTTGAAATATAACAGGAAGATATTTGAGATCTCACTTAAAACATGTCCTAATTTTTCTTTCTACAGCACTAAACATAATTTCTATGGCAAAATGAACCCCCTCATTGTGTTCCTTTTTAAATTAAATGTTTTAAGTGTTACCAGTTTATTCCAATCAAGATGGCTTCAGGTGTGCCATACTTTTGTCATAAGTAAGACTGTTAGCACTCTAGTTGTTCTTTAGAACACTCTGGGAAGCTGCAGTAGAACACAAAGGCATCAACTGACAGGCTGGTCCTGTTGAAATATAACAGGAAGATATTTGAGATCACACTTGAAACATGTCCTAATTTTTCTTTCTACAGCACTAACCATAATTTCTATGACAAAATGAACCCCATCATTTTGTTCCTTTTTAAATTAAATGTTTTAAGTGTTACCAGTTTATTCCAATCAAGATGGCTTCAGGTGTGCCATACTTTTGTCATAAGTAAGTCTGTTAGCACTCTAGTTGTTCTTTAGAACACTCTGGGAAGCTGCAGTAGAACACAAAGGCATCAACTGACAGGCTGCTCCTGTTGAAATATAACAGGAAGATATTTGAGATCACACTTGAAACATGTCCTAATTTTTCTTTCCAGAGCACTAACCATAATTTCTATGACAAGATGAACCCCATCATTTTGTTCCTTTTTAAATTAAATGTTTTAAGTGTTACCAGTTTCTTCCAATCAAGATGGCTTCAGGTGTGCCATACTTTTGTCATAAGTAAGGCTGTTAGCACTCTAGTTGTTCTTTAGAACACTCTGGGAAGCTGCAGTAGAACACAAAGGAATCAACTGACAGTCTCTGCCCTTGTTGGATGTACATGTTTTACTGAGAATGTCAGACTTCATTCTCACATGACTGAGAAAGATAATGTGAATTTACAGAAAATATGCTCTCATTTTAGCTTCTGGAGCACCTTCCAAAACTGTATCGGACAAGCATGTGAAAATAGTTTTCTCTCAAACATGATTCATGATATCCCAGAAGAAGGTTTTTCACAGGGTAAAATCACCTTAGAACACACCACAATTCCTGAAATTAGTATGGTACCATCAACAAATGAATTCTAATGTAACTAAAGTCTGTTATCACCCTTTATAGTTCTCCTTTTGGTAACCCTCAAAATCTTTGATTCACTACAATGCATTTCAATGGGGTACTATCATTTATATTGGTCCCAAGATGGCTGCCAGCAATTCCAGGATGAAGTACTGACAGCCAATCAGATCTCACGATGACAGGTGTGGTTAGGCTCCGCCCAGATATATATGTGTTTTTACTTTTGATTTTCTCAGCAACTACTGAACGGATTTACACCATTTAACAAAAGGGTTCTTTCTGAACCAAGAACTACCTCTTTGCCAAATTTGGTGTAATTCCGTTCAGCAGTTCGGGCTGTAGCCTTGCATAAAGTTTCCTATGGGAAATTGATTTTCTGACTCTTATTTTTTAATTTCTCACGTAACTACTGAACGGATTTACACATTTAACAAAAGGGTTCTTTCTGAACCAAGAACTACCTCTTTGCCAAATGTTGTGTAATTCCGTTCAGCAGTTCAGGCTGTAGCCGTGTCTAAAGTTTCCTATGGGAAAATTAATGGGGAAAACACGTTTTGGGACCCCCTTTTTCTCGGCCCCGCTTGACGAATCACCCGAAACTTTCAGGGTAGGAGCGGACCGGAGCCGGCCATAAAGTTTGAAAATTTCGCGAAGATTCATCAACCGACGCAAGAGCTATTTCAAATAGAATGTCGCGGATTTCCTATGGAAAATAGGTCCTACCTATAACTATCTACTGGCGACCGCCAGTAGATAATATATTATCTACTGGCGGTCGCCAGTAGATAGTTATAGTTACAACCTATTATCCATAGGAAATCTGCGACATTCTATTTGAAATAACTCTCTTGCCGGTTGACGTATCTTCGCAAAATATTCAAACTTTGTGGCCCGCTCCGGTCCGCTCCTACCCTGAAAGTCTCGGGGGATTCGTAAGCGAGGGCCGAGAAAAAGGGGGTCCCAAAACGCGTTTTCCCCATGCAATTTTCCATAGGAAACTTTAGACACGGCTACAGCCTGGACTGCTGAACGGAATTACACCAAATTTGGCAAAGAGGTAGTTCTTGGTTCAGAAAGAACCCTTTTGTTAAATGGTGTAAATCCGTTCAGTAGTTGCGGAGAAAATCAAAAGTAAAAAGATAGTGATACCTATGGCCGAGTAGGGTCCGCGTACCCTCCCGATCACGAGCTGCATGTTAATTGGCTGTCAGCTGGCTGTCAACATTCCGATTCAGGAAATGTTGGCAGCCATTTTATCCCTCGGTAGAACCGAGGGACAGAAGCAAGTGCGCAAAGCGCACAAAGGGGGCAGGGTAGAAACACCATGACCCCTAGGTTTGCTCAGGGGTCCCACAAGGACAGGATGCGCTCAGGGTGCGTGAATGGTGGGGGGGATAATTTAATGTGTGGGGGCCTCAAGGGCCCCCAAGCCCCGGGACCGCCACCCCCGGGGCTTTTTTTAAAAATGGTGCGGGAGGTCTCTGAGCCCTCCCCCAGCCCCGGGGACCACCACCTTTCTGGGGCTTTTTTTTATTAATTAAAAAACCTGTGTGGGGTGGCTCCAGCCCCCCACACGCCCGGGGACCGCCACCTCCCGGGGCACTAAACATTTAAATATGGGGGTCCGTTACGGACCCCAGAGCCCCGGGGACCACCACCTCCCCGGGGCTGTGAACTGAATGGGAGGGGGCCGCGCGGCCCCCTTCTGGAGCCCTTGATGGCCCTGGGGACCACCACCCCCAGGGCCGGCTCCTGCAGTGTCCCGGGGTGCCTACCCCGGGACACTGCTGTTTGCAATGACAGGACGGGAGCCTCGCGGCTCCCGTCCTGTCATTGCAAACTGCTTTGGATATTGGAAGAGAGAGCAGGGAAACCTGCTCTCTCTTCCAATATCCAAAGCTGATTGCTTTCCACATGGGGAGCAGCATGTTAGCTGCTCCCCATGTGTAAAGCAATGCCGGCTCCCGTAGGACACGGGGAGCCGGCGGGACTGTGGGGGATTGGGGACCCCCACAGTCCCCAACGAGAGGGCCAGCCCCGGGGGATGGGGTCCCCGGGGCAAGTAGTGGCTCGGGAGGGGGCCACGCGGCCCCCTCCCCAAAAAATAAAAAATAAAAAGCAAAAAAAAAAACGGAAAGGCCGGCCCCGGGGGATGGGGTCCCGGGGCCAATACAGGCCCAGGGAAGGGGGGCCACGCGGCCCCCTTCCCGTTTTTTTTTAAATTTGTAATTAAAAAAGGTAGGTAAGGCCCTGGGGGATGGGGTCCCCAGGGCATAA
The DNA here is from genome assembly GCA_963921515.1 of Calotriton arnoldi. NCBI lineage: Eukaryota > Metazoa > Chordata > Amphibia > Caudata > Salamandridae > Calotriton > Calotriton arnoldi. Next base: position 889,930 of record CAWUFW010008329.1, on the reverse strand, counting down.
AAACTGGAAAAAGGAAGGGGGCCACAGAGCCCCCCTTCAGGGGACAAAAAAAAAAAAAAATTTAAAACGATCGGGGTCGCAGGCCCCGCCCCCTTCCTTCACCACTCTGCAAACGCGCCCCCTGGCGCGTTTGCAGAGGTGGAACGAATTCCCCTTGAATACTGGGGGTCCCTGGGGGCCAACTAGCCCACCAGGAACCTCCAGTATGCGCCAGGGGCTGCCTTGCAGAGAGGTGTACAGAGGCCACGCCCCTTTTACACCTCTCTGCAACGCAGCTCTGTGGCCCTTTTGGAGGTATATGGTGGGCTAGTTGGACTCCGGGGACCCTCAGGATTCAAGGGGACTTAATTCCCCAACTTAAAACGCGCCACGGGCGCGTTTGCACAGTGGTGAAGGGAGGGGGCGGGGCTTCAGGTGACATGTGTGCAAACAGGCCCCGTGGCGCGTTTTAAGATGGGGAATTAAATCTTCTTCAATCCTGAGGGTCCCTGGGGGCCAACTAGCCCAACAGGTACATCCAGAAAGCGCCACAGAGCTGCGTTGCAGAGAGGTGTAAAAAGGGGTGACCCTCAGGATTCAAGGGGACTTAATCCCCCAACTTAAAACGCGCCACGGGGCGCGTTTGCACAGATGTCACCTCAGGCCCCGCCCCCTCCCTTCACCATTGTGCAAATATTCTTCTAAAATCATCCGAAATACGAATTCCTATTTACTCACCTGTTATAAGGAGAGACCTCAGTGCTGCATCTTTCAGCCCAGTACTGGTCCTGAAAAGTAATTTTAACCGTACTTACCAGTAACTTGAATTTCCTTCCATAGGATATCATTGCCTGCTTTTTGTTGAAAAAGTTTCTAAGTGTTGATTTTTGAAACATACAAATATTCCTCTAAAATCTGCCGAAATACGAATTCCGATTTACTCACCTGTTATAAGGAGAGACCTCAGTGCTGTATCTTTCAGCCCAGTACTGGTCCTGAAAAGTAATTTTAACCGTACTTACCAGTAACTTGAATTTCCTTCTATAGGCTAACATTGACTGTTTTCACTTGGAAATTCTTCTAAGTGTGGAGTTTTGGAACTTTATAATATTCCTCTAAAATCAACCAAAGTACGAATTCCAATTTACTCACCTGTTATCAGGAGAGAACCCAGTGCTGCATCTTTTAGCCCAGCACTGACCCTGAAAAGTAATTTTAACCGTACTTACCAGTAACTTGAATTTCCTTCATAGGCTAACATTGACTGGTTTCACTTGGAAATTCTTCTAAGTGTGGAGTTTTGGAACTTTATAATATTCCTCTAAAATCAACCAAAGTACAAATTCCAATTTACTCACCTGTTATCAGGAGAGAACCCAGTGCTGCATCTTTTAGCCCAGCACTGACCCTGAAAAGTAATTTTAACCGTACTTACCAGTAACTTATATTTTCTTCCATAGGAATCCATTGTCTGGTTTTCAGCAGAAAAGTTTCAAAGTGTCGATTTTCACAAACTACAAATATTCCTAAAAATCGCCAGTATGACTTAAACGCATTCTTTCAACTGTTTACAGGAGATGCACCAGTGCTGGATCCAGGATCCAACACTGAGTAAGAAAAACTAACGATAACAGTTTTTAACTTCTAAGTGAATTTCCTTCCATAGGATAACATTGGTGATTCTATGAGAAAAAGTTTCTAAGTGTGAACTTTTAAAGTACAATAATATTCCTTAAAAATCACGACTGTAACCAAAACGCTTTTACTCAACTGCTTACAGGAGATGTCCCAGGACTGAATCTAGGATCCAGTCCTGTGGTTAGAAAAGTAATCCATAAAGTAACTAATTGCATTTAACTAGAAATTCACATTGAGCTGAATGTTGCATTGTGTTTGAAAATGTGTTGCCCATTGCAACAACTGTAACTACTGTACTTAAAAGTCTATTGCCTATGTGCAAAGTATTTAAACTAAAGTAATTCATTCTGAGAAAGTATTTTTTGTAATGTAATGTATAATGTAATTACAATGTAATTTAAAAAATAAAATATTTTTAAAAAAATTGTTTCTAAAAAATTTGGAAATTAGTATGAAAAAAATTTATATAACAATTAATACATTTAAAAATTGTCATTTACAAAACCTTTGAAATTCACTGAAAAAACCGTAGGTTTCAGACATGTTATAGTTACAAATTAGCATTTAAAAAACCTTTGAAATTCACTGAAAAAACCATAGGTTTCAGGGACGTTATAGTTACAAATTAGCATTTAAAAAACCTTTGAAATTCACTGAAAAACCATAGGTTTTAGGGACAGTTATAGTTAGTTGGACATTGCACTCGTACAAAACCCGTGAAATTCCCCCGTTATAGTTAGTCCAGCTAACTATAACTCGCGCCCCCGCAATGCACTGCTGATGACGTCACATATTACATCACTCATGACATGGTCAGTGACATCACTGATGACATCACTGATGACATCTCAAATGACATCACTGATGACATCATCCACGTGATAATCTGATGCACCTCCTCACACCCCAATATAACCTTTGATACACCCACTCTAAATTACAGACTGCCATTCGCAAAACCATAGACACTCCAACACCAATAACTACATACCCACTCACTGATTCTTAGGTCTACACACACACATCCACTCACTCACCCGTACAGTCACTCATACTTACGGTCACTCAGTACAGGACTATCATATGCACTCATACTCCTATATAGACACTCAAACACTGCCACTCATCCATAGAGGTACTCACACACCTAGTCAGTCATGCAAATAATTAAACACACTACCATTTACTCACCTATACAGTTATACACACACCAGCTCACTTACTCATACAAATAGTAGCACATTCTTACGCTCTTATACAATCACTGATACAAGCACACACTCATCCATACAGCCACTATCACAATCACTCACTCTCGCTTATAGCTATTTATATACTCCAACACACATATATACTGCCTTTCACATATGTAGTTACTCACACATCTACCACTGGGACATACATTCACTCACTAACACACTCTTACACACACTTACCCACCCATACAGTCTATCACAGATGCACTCTTGAAACCATCCACCCAGTGAATCACCCACTCACACATCTATGCACAGAGTTGCACACACCCCTCCCACACAAACACTCAGGCACCCATACAGATACTCAGACAAGCATTCAATAACTCATATAGACACTCATGTAGCTATTCACCAACACATGCAGCCACTTACACAGCAACAGACAGACGGATACAGACATTCACCCAGTTTAGTCACTAACCCATGCATTCAGTAAGATATGTTAAATCACTCACTTATAGAGTCAGTCACGCACCTACTAAATCATCCATACAGACACTTACACACCCACTCATTCTTCAATACGTCTTTTCCTATATATATTAAAAATATTTCAACTTTACAGAAACACACAGTCACTGGATGATGTCATCAGTGATGTCATCAGTGATGTCATTTGAGTTGTCCTCAGTGATGTCATCAGTGATGTCATCAGTGATGTCACTGACCATGTCATGAGTGATGTAAAATGTGACGTCATCAGCAGTGCATTGCGTGGGCGCGAGTTATAGTTAGCTGAACTAACTATAACGGGGAATTTCACGGGTTTTGTACGAGTGAAATGTCCAACTAACTATAACTGTCCCTAAAACCTATGGTTTTTTCAGTGAATATATATATATATAGTCACTGAAAAACCAAAGGTTACAGGGACGTTATATGTAGGCGTAAAAATCTGAGAATTTCAGGAGTTAAAGTTAGCTGAGCTGACTATAACTCACGCCCCCACAATGCACTGCTTATGACCTCACATAGTCCATCACTCATGACATGGTGAGTGACATTACTGATGACATCACTGATGACATCTCAAATGACTTCACTGATGACATCAATGATAACATCATCCAGTGACTGTGAGTGTTTTTAAAAAGTTTATGAGTGTTAAATATATATACCAAGGTGTATTGGTGAATCAGTGTGTGTATGAGTGCCTGTATGGATGATTCAACGGGTGCGTGACTGACTGTATAAGTGAGTGATTAGGTGTCTCAGTGAATGTATGGGTGAGTGTCTTGTGTGAATGTCTGTATCTGTCTGTCAGTTGGTGTCTAAGTGGTTGTATAGGTGTATGAGTGGGTATGTGAGTTCTGTATGGGAGAGTAATTGGTTGTCTGAGTATGTGTGTGGGTGTCTCAATGTCTCTGTGGGTGGGTGAGGGGGTGTGTAACTGCCTGAATGGAGTGGGTGAGTCAGTGGCTCTATGGGTTAGTGAGTGTGTGTGTAAGGGGCTGTATGGGTGAGTGAGTGTGTGTATGGCTGTTTTGGTGAGTGAATGGATGTGTCAGTGGTATATGGGTGAGTAACTGCATATGTGAAAGGCAGTATGGGTGAGAGTTGGAGTATATGAGTGAGCGAGTGAATGTGTGACTGAGTGATTGTTAGAGTGGCCGTATGGGTGAGTGTGTGCTTATGTCCGTGGCTGTATGGGTGAGTGAGTATGTGTTAGTATCTGTATGAATAAATGAGTGGGTGTGAGTATAACTGTATAGGTGAGTACATAGCTGTTTGATTGACCCTATAGTTCAGTGAGTAGGTGTGTGAGTAGCTCTATGAGTGGCTGACTGTGTGTGAGTGGTAGTTACACACCCCCTCACCCACCCACACAGACATTGAGACACCCATATATATACCCATATAGAGAACCAATCACTCACTCATACAGAAACTCATGTAGCCACTCACACACCTATACAACCACTTAGACACCAACTGACAGACTTATACAGAGATTCACACAACAAGTCACTCACCCATACATTCACTGAGACACCTAATCACTCACTTATACAGTCAGTCACACACCCACTAAATCATACATAAAGTCACTAATACACCCACTGATTCATCAAGACACCTTGATGTGTATATATATTTAACACTCATAAACGTTTTAGAAACACTCACAGTCACCGGATGATGTCATCAGTGATGTCATTTGAGATGTCATCAGTGATGTCACTGACCATGTCATGAGTGATGTAATATGTGATATCATAAGCAGTGCATTGCAGGAGTTCAGCTAACTATAACTGCAGAATTTCTCTGGTTTTGTGCACCTGAAATCTGAGCCTAACTATAACGTCCCTGTAACCTTTGTTTTTTTAGTTACTATCTAAGGTTTTTTTAATCCTATTTCCTAATTATAACAGCCCTGTACACTTCGTTTTTTGTTGTGAATTTCTAAGTTTTTTTAAATGCTAATTCCTTACTATAACTTACCTGTAACCTTTGGTTTTTTCATTGAATTTCCATGCTTTTTTAAATAGCAATGGTGTTTGCAGAATGGTGTGGAAAGGGGGCGGGCCTCTGACCAGCCTTCAGAAATCCCGCTGAGTAGGACTTATAGAAAGTACCAGTAGGGCTTCTTGCCCCCAAAGTCCTTTCGCATCCAAGACAACTTAATTCCCCAACCAGTAGTGTGCCAGGAGACGTGTTTGCAGAGTGGTGCAGAAAGGGGGCATGGCCTTCGAAGACCTCATAGCAAACTGACTGTGTGGAGCTTGCTGGAGGTAACAAGAGGGATACTTGGCCCCCAAATACCCTCAATTGACAAGGGGACTTCATTCCCCAACTAGCACTACACCAGGAGGTACGTTTGCAGAGTGGTAGAGAATGGAAGTCATTGATGATTGCACAGGAAGTGCCTGTATGATTCCATGAGTGCCATTGCCAAGGACAGACTGCGAATACCGGGTATTTTTACCAAAGTGTAAAACACATATATAGACATATTTTACATAAGGTTTCAGTGTAGCTATTTAGTAAGATACTAATTTAACTTTCCCTTTGTATTCATTTGTCGAAATAACGAAATCAAAAATGCATTTTCCTTCTTCACAGCAACACCAGAGGTCGCAATGACATCATTAGTTATGAAAACAAATGACAAAGTGAAAAACAGATATATAGACATACTTTACACAAAGTTTGAGTCTAGCTGTCTCATATTGGTTTAACTTTATTTTAACAACACATTTATAAAAAAGAACAGTTTAAAAAAAAAACTCAACATCAGAATTCGCAAATAAAACATAACTATCAAACACCCATCAAACTACCCATTGTTACCCAAACTCATGGGTAATTAAAAACTGCTGCAAAACTAGTGCAATGCACAATCTGGAACATCACATGACCGGAAAAGTAAGGAATATCATTGGTTAATATACTTTTCATTAAAATGAATAGGAAGTATACACCCACTCCTCCTTCTTGAATCTTCTTTTCCAGAAGTTTATTGTAAGCAGGTGTTAGATTTTGGCTGAAGACTTTTTTTGTACTCATGTGGGACAACGTTCATATTATATCATCTTAAAACTTTTCATAGAAAATGTCTCCAACTGCCGATCAAGCAGGGGAAGCTGGAGGACCATCTACATCAGTGGCAGCAGAAACAATTCCTGGCCAGAAAGTCCCTTCAGAGGTACAGACTACTACAACAGATATGGCTCCAGAGTTTTCAAGAATGGCCACGTATTGCATGGACTGTAGTGTTGTTATAAGAACTGGTGAGCAGTGTGTTACAGCTATTCGCAATGGTGCAAAAAATCATACATGGTAATTTTTTCCACCTTTTATATTTTTTGCACATTTCATAAGAGGAGTTCATAGTGAGCAGCAAGAAGGCAACGCAAAGCTGAAGGACCCTAGACTTCAATAGCAGCACAACAACACCAAAGCAGAGATTCCATTCAAAAGTCCAATCTCAACTTCGAGATTTGGCTCCACAGTTTTCCCTGATGGCATCATACTGCATGGATTGTGGAGTTGTAGTGAGTGCTGGAGAGCAGTCCATAACGGCCCTTTGCAATGCTGCAAAGAATAATAAATGTTGATGTTTTTTTTATTTTTGACCCTTCATCGTTTTTCTACATTTGCAGGCATTTTATTATCTTACAAAATGGATATCTAATATCTATGTGTTGTTCATTTTATTATCCTCTAATTTATTGTAACACTACTTACATATACCTTGCCATATAGACAAGTCAAACTGTCCCGCTACAAATAAATACACAGGTAACTTTTGCCAGTTATCATTATTTACTTTTTCACTTTTTAAATATGTCAACAGTCTGTGTTTAAATCTTCTAGTAAGTGCATCAACAACATATACAAACATACTCTGTTTTGTTTAGACAACACTGTTTTAAATTTTGTAATCACTTCTTTAAAACTATCAACTGTAATATATGTGTCTTGTTCTTCAACTACTCCTCTTAACAACTCTTCATTTCCCCTAGAATCCTGCTCAGGACCGAAGAAACAAAACTGCACATCACCACAAACCTTTTCTATGTCTGCCACACTACCATGCAAAAATGCTCTATTAATTTCACCTAAACATAAAGCAGGAGTTTTCACTTAATACAGCCTCCTACCTAAAGTTTGCATTGTTGAGTGGTATAACTTATTTTGTGTTTTAAACTTCACCTTTGAAAGATACATAGGAATTTTCTTAATATATCAATGGATTGCTGTCTAATACTAGAAACACTACTAAAATTCCATTTGTATACAGTATCCTCACTATGCCTTACTTGTACCTCTTCTGCAATAACTTCTTTTATATTTTTAGGTACCATCACCTCTTTTGCTATAGGACTACCATTCTTCGTTTCATAACATTGTCCTCTTTAATCAATAGCATGAACTAATCTGTTATCCTGGAGATAGCTTTCTTCATTAAAGAAAGGCTCTGTACAAGAAGCATGTATCCATTCTCTACTAAAAACTGTACAACAGTTACTTGTATTCACTAATCTTTTCTTCTGGTTTTGTCTCCTCATGCACAACACTATTTTGTCAAGAGTCTTCATTCTAAAGACTATTGCCTCAGTAATTAAATGACTGCATAGGTACTGTATGGGTGATAGGTTTACTATAATGGTACACTCTACGTAATTAGATGAATGCATGAGTAGAGCCTGAGTGTTTCATCAGTGCACATGTGTGCCTCAGAATTTCAATGAATGCATGGATTGTAGGTGGGTGTTTAGATGGCTGCGTAGGTTCTGTGCAAATGTTATAATTATTGCATTGTTACAGCCTTGTTAATTGCATAAGTCAATAGTTAGTATCTAAGGGCCAGATGTACGACAGTTTTTGCATGCGCAAACAGTTTTGCGAACCCGTTTGCCCATGCAAAAAACAATTGGGGTATGTACCATTCCAAAATAGCGAGTTGCAATTTATTTGCGACTCGCTATTTGGAATTGAGAGTCGCTATTAGGAAGGGGCGTTCCCTTCCGAATAGCGAGCGCAACCCCATGTACAAATGTTTTGCGACCGCAATTTCGGTCGCAAAACACTCGCAAATTACCACCCTCTTCAAGAGGGTAGTAATGGTGTCGCAAAAGGGAAGGGGTCCCTTTGCAAATGCAGGGGAAAATATTTTTTAAGGGCAGGCAGTGGTTCCAGGGACCACTGCCTGCTCTTAAAAATGAAACGAAAACGTTTCACTGTTTAATTTTTTAAATGCATCCCGTTTTCCTTTAAGGAAAACGGGCTGCATTTAAAAAAAAAAGCTGCTTTATTAAAAAGCAGTCCTAGACATGGTGGTCTGCTGAGCCCAGCAGGCCACCATCCCTGGGAGGGCTGGCATTCCCAATGGACTCGCAAATTGCGTGAGGCTCAGTAATATTAATGAGCCTTGAAATTTGAGACCCCATTGGAAATCGCAAAACAGTGTAATAACACTGTTATACATTTCATTTACCGCCTAACAATTTGCGACTCGCAATGAGTGGCAAATTGCGAGGCGCTAAATGAAAGGGTCGTACATCTGGCCCTAGGTGTTGAGATGAATGTATGGGTAGTGCCTGCATAGTTCAATGACTATATAATCTCTGCCTGCCTGATTACAAGAGTACATGTGTAGTGTCTGGGTAATTGAATAACTCTATGGATAGTGAATCACTGATTTGATGACTGCCTGAGTAGTGGCTGGGTGATTGCATGAGTACCTGTATACTGCCTGACTGACTGTGAAAGTACCTTCATTGCCGCTAGATACATAACTATATCTTTGACTTATTGGTTATCTCCTTTCGTCAGCATCAAACTACATGTTTTACTCTATATATGCTTTTCTTCTGAGTTATGTGTGAGGGAAATCTAGGTATCACACTTGATATATAATTGCATAAATAGCTCTCTAGAAACATACATTGCTTTGTTACTGAACATGTACATGCATCCGTAAGTTTCTAAAACGGAAAACAACATTTAACATTTTTTAAAAGCACAAAACCTTTTACGAATGGCATACCTACATTATTTCTCAAATACTTCTTCTGCTTCTAAAACATACATTCAGCATATCTCGAACAAAAGTTACACTCGAAATGAAGCTACCACAAGAACTCTTGAGGCATTCTGCACTATTAATCTTTCTCAATTTTAAGCAAACCATGTTTATAGATAAACACTACCCTCACCATGTACACAACATTTTCATCAGCCTTACTGAACATAGATCACCATGTAAGCATATATGCAACTTCTTAATAGATATACACCTTCAAGCCATCTTTAAAAAATATATACCTCTCTTCATCTTTAAGTAAGCTCTAAAGTCCCACCCTGAATATAGTTATATGCAAGCACAAAAACCATATCTCACCATCTAAGCACCATTTAAGAATATGCAAAGCGGTCATATAAGTTAAAAAATCATATTGACAAACACTTCCCATACCTAACAAGTATTACTTCTTTCTAATTCATATACCGGCGGACAACATCTTTTATTTCTCACTACACTATTCCTGTTTAATAAGGTTTTCACATCACTGTGATACTCCTTTTAATCAAACTCCCATATATATCTTCCTTTCTAATGTACATTTTAAAAATAATTACAAAGTTATATACATACCAGTGAATTGAGTTTATAGATTATATTGTTGTTCTAGCTTTTCTGGATAGTTTTGACACTGTTAAGATTTGGTCCACCACTCTCATACAAATCAACTCTAAAATGGCAACCTCTTCAACTTTCCACTCTATCATCATGAGAAAGGCAGCAAATGAAATCATGTCTTTCATTGTAGACTACTGCATCTCCACTTGTGAATGGTTAGCATCTGTTAACTGTTTCTCTCGCTTTCAAAACGAGGTTCCTGACGGCACGTTTTCACGATGTTTTCGAGATCATCGTGGAGAAATCACAAAAAAAACGGGAGTTCAAACCTATATCTAGCTTCATTTTTCTAAAATGTAAATACTACACAACAGTTTATTACATAGTCCTGAGTTGGAAATTAAAATGTGCCATTACTTACATTGTGTCATCACTCCTCAACTAAAAAATGTTCTGTCTTTTTATCACCCTTCCCCCCCAATACAGTCACAGCTCAGTGTACCTATCACCCAAGTGGAACCAGTAGGTCACAAGTTCACAGCACATTCTAGAAGGAACATGCTGCTTCCAAATAAGATACAGCAGGTGTGCTTTACTCCACAGATTCAAAAGCATATCCATGTCTGTATTTCATTTCAACAGCCAATAATAAGACTTCTTACTAAGGCATCCAAGACACTACCTACATTTATTCACTTTCATGCTGACAGCATCCAATGAAATGTATCTTTAAAAAAAATCATTTTTCTATTACTTCCCAAAATATTCACCACTAATTTCTGAAACACATACCCTGTAATAGATACAGTTCATCTGATATATTTTTTCACATCACTCTTTTTATCAAACTCCCATATACATCTTCATTTCTAATATAATTTTTTATAAAGGATTACAAAGTTATGTACATACCAGCAAATTCAGTTTGTAGATTATATTGTTGTTTTAGCTCTTTGTGGATAGTCTTCACACTGTTAGGATTTATAAAAACTAAGAACAAGAATGGTATACCACTCTCATACAAAGCAACCATGAAATGGTAACCTCATCAACTTTGCACTCTGTCATCATGAGAAAGCCAGCAAATGAAATCACCTTTTATTGTAGACTACGCTATCTCCACTTGTGAATGGTTAGTATCTGTTAACCCTTTACCTCCCTTTCACAAAGAGATTCCTATCTATATGTGTTCGCGATGTATTCGCAATGATTGCGGAGAAATCACAAAAAAATAGGAGTTCAAACCTATATCTAGCTTCATTTAAAAAAAATTTAAATACTACACAGCAGTTTATTACATAGTCCTGAGTTGGAAATTAAAGCTTACCATTACTTAAATTGTATCATCACTCCTCAACCTTTAAAAAAAAATTCTGTCTCTTTAACACCCTTCCCCCAATACACTCTTAGCTCACTGTACCTAGCAACCCAGTGAAACCAGTAGGTCACAAGTTCATAGCACATTCTAGAAGGAACATGCTACTTCCCAGAAGATACAGCAGGTGTGCTTTACTCCACAGATGTAAAAACATATCCATGTCTGGATTACATTTCTTTTCTTAAACAACTGCCAATAATAAGACTTCTTGCTAAGGCATCCAACACACTACCTAATTTTATTCACTTTCATGCTGACAGCATTCAATGAAATATATCTTTTTCTTAAAAAACACCTCCATTTTAACTGCTTTTCCTTTGGAAAACTACCTCATTCAGCTCCAGCCTTCTCTTGACTACTATTGCTCCTTCACTTCAAAATGCTTACAGTATGGGCAACAGCTATATCTATTGGGCTATAGAGGCTGCAAAAAAAGAGAGGTATTGACAGGGACTTGGGTTTGCCAAATGAGCAGATTACTTGGTTTGGCCAGAGAGGGTTAAAGTTTCATCAGCTGCTGAGTTTGGTTAGATCCATTGTGGATTCCCACGGTCCTCACCTCATAATTGTGCACTGTGGTGGCAATGACCTAGGCATGTTGACTGGTGTAGGGCTGGAAATCCAAATGAAGGAAACCTGTGCAAACCTGATGTTGTTTTTCCCTCACATTGTCTTGGTGTACTCTAATATATGCCAAAGACAGAAATGGAAGTGGTCAAATCAATTCTGTCCACAGATTGACAAAGCCAGGAAACATGTTAATGAAACAGTTTCTGCTTTCCTCAGAGACCATCACATGGGCTGTATCTATAACAAAAATCTGCATTTTGACATGAATGGAAGTTATAGAAATGATGGAGGGCACTTTACAGATAAAAGTAACAGGGTGTTTCTAAGTAACCTGAAACTCTGCATCCGGTCTTATGTATAGCAGCCACATACAAACAACCAATACAACAGCTCTTGTCAGAGCCACCCTCGTACCAGAAATATTGTGAAGTTTTTTTCTATAAGGTATTTTTTCCTTAGTTTTTGATAATCTTCGCGACGATGTCGCGATCCCCGCAAATACGTCGCGAAAACAGATAACAAAAGCAGACATTCAATGGCCACCAACACACCCAAAATAATGTGTCAAAAAATCAATTTTGAACATTGCCCTATATGTATTACTATATACATACTTCTTTCAAACAATGTTCAAACTTATATTTTTCTACTAAGTTTCTTTAAAAACTATCTTTCAGATTTATTTTCCATTTTCACTGTTATTTGGGATGTCGCCACAACATCGTTAACTGCGACATACACATATATGCACACATATTACAGTATTTTATACACTAGGGGTTTATTACTGAACACTTCAAACTCATGCTTTTCTAGTGTATTTCTAGAACAACCTTCTCTTAAACCTATTTTCCTTTTTCGCGGTGAGGTCAGAGATCATGATGACGTCGTTAATTGTGATCCCCGCAGTTACGTCACGAAAGTCAAGCAGAGGCAAGAATTCGACAGCCACTACCATATAAAAAAAGTATAACTAATAATTAATCTTACCATCACAGTAACTAACTTGCTAAATAAATAACTCTATAAAAACATTTATCAATATCTCGTTATCTATATAACAATGCATATTAATGATTCACTGACATATTTTTTATATTTCCACCAACATTCACGACGACATTAATAGTTGCGATGTCCCTGCGATGGTACATGGGGGACTGCGCTGGTGGTCGCGTCGTCATCGCGTATATCGTGTGCATTTAAAAAAATCTATTTTAGACACATAACATGTGTCATTAACACCCTCATTTCTCAACCATGGGGTCAGAATATCTCCACCCTGACCCCTATTGCGGGCTTTCACACAAATTTTCAGCCCCGGGAACCTTTCTGGATAAATACAACGGCGGCCGCAACTTTCTATTCATATTGTGTCCGGCCAATCAGAGCATTCCCGTTGGCACATGCATTGGCAATTCATCGCAAAACCACCACGAAATATCCACGGCCAGAGATATCACTATAATGTTAAACTTACATTTCTCAACAACTACTGAATGGGTTTACAGCAAATAAGCAAAAGGCACTTCCTTGAACTGGCATCTACCTCCCTGCCAAAGTTGGTGTAAGTCCGTTCAGCGGTTCGGGCTGTAGTTGTGACTAAAGGTTCCTATGGGAATTAACATTACAAATGCAACTTTATTTCACACCCCAAATTCCCGGTCCCCACTTCAGGGATCACCCCAAACTTTCCATAACAATAGAACCCACCGTGACACTTTTTGGGGAAAATTTCCTGCAGATTGGTCTAACGACACCAAAGTTATAGCCAAGTCAAAAAATGCTTTTCCTGTGGAAACTAGGCCCTAACTACAACAACCTACTGGCGACTGCCAGTAGGTGATATATATATATATAACTTACTGGTGATCACCAGTAGGTAGCTATTTTTAGGACCTAGTTTCCATAGGAAGAGCATTTTTCTTTGCGTTGTTTGATGAATTTTCACGAAATTTTCAAAACCTGCGCGCGATCACTTCAGCTGCTGTCTTGAAAGTTTCATGGTGATCCGTCAAGTGGGGACCAAGAAAAAGGGGATCCCAAAACATGTTTTCCCCATGTAAATTCCCATAGGAATTTTAGACACAGCTACAGCCCGAATTGCTGAACGGAATTACACCAAATTTGGCTGACATGTAGTTATTCATCATGGTAACCCCTTATTGTGATTTGGTGTAAATCCATTGAGTAGTTTTAGAGATATTACCAAAATCCAAATTTGTATATATAAGGACGTGAAGGCTCTGCAAACAATTCTGATCTCGTGATGAGATCTGATTAGTTGCTAACACTTCAAACCAGAGATTGTTGGCAGCCATCTTGGGATTCGGCTTGAGCCGAGTCCCATAAGAAATATAATAAAAAGAGAAGGGGGCATGGTAGGAATAACCTGACCGCCTAGGCCTCTTGGGAAGGGTTCCAGAGGGACCCCGCAAGTGCAAACAAATGTAAAAAAAAAACAATTTGGCGGGAGCCATGCTGGAGCCCCAGCTCCCACCGAAAAATAAAAAAACTAAAGAAGCACGGGCTCCTGGGTGGGCTAGGCCCCGCGGGCATGAAGGAATTAAAGGAGGGGGACGCACGAGCCCTCCCTCCTGGGGCTTATAAACGCCCCAAGGACCACCACCTTCTTGGGGCTTATGTGAAAATAAATGGGGGCAGCTAGGACCCCCCCAGGCCCCAGACACCATCACCTCCCAGGGGTCGCAAACAATAATAAATTGGGTTGCTATGCGAACACCCCGGCCCCAGAGAACACCACCTCCCTGGAGCTAAATTACATGTAATTAGGGGGCCGTGTAGACCCCCCTGAGCCACAGGGACGATCACCTCCCTGGGCCAAAGTAACTTTAAAAGTGGGAGGGGGCGTGCAGCACAACTCCTGGCCATTCTTAGCCCCAGGGACCACCACCTCCCTGGGGCAGGCCCTACTGAGTGAAAGGAGGGGGGCCACGTGGCCCCACTCCTGAAGCCACAGAGGGCCCTGGGGACCACCACAGGCTGGCTCCTGCTATGTCCCATGGTGTCCACCCCTGGGACATAGCTGTTTGCTGTACCTTGGTGGGAGCATTAACCGCTCATGTGCGTTATCACGTGCTTATTGATCAAAAAGGGGTAGTGCATCCATCATGTACACTACTCTTTTTTAAAATTTATAATGAAGCGCGTATATGCAAGCACCATTTTATATAAACATAACATATTTTGTACCTCATACCTTCTAAAATAGATAGTGTAAAGATTGTCAACAGTAGGTACATTTGAGCTTATCAAAATATTCAACACATGTTAGTGGTTTCAGAACATTATAAAACTCGGACACATGACATTCGTGATTATGTATTTCTTAAATAGGACACCTGGTATGTGTGGTTGTATCAATGCGGCCACCAAGTTCCGGTGAGTTGTTCATGTAAGGCTATGCGGTGTGGATAGATTTGGGCCTTAAAACAGTATTCTTTTATATGCGATGGATGTAGATACTGTGCATCTTTCAATTGCCCAGGAAATAATGCAATTCTCACTCACTGTTGTGACCTAGTTCGAATGTTCTCAGACGCATTATCCAAATAGCCTCGGACTGTCTAAGTCTTAGTTCCCGGTTCCCTCCCCTAGGGCTGGGCTCTGTCTTGTCAATTCCATAGAAGACAAATTGTTTGTGTGGGCCTTGGGAAGGGCATTCCCACACATGTAATGCCATTGGGTATCTGGGGTCCTGTTGTTTTACAGCCCGGGTATGCTCCCCAATCCTTTCTCTCAGGGGCCTAATGGTACTACCCTCATATTTACGTCCGTAAGTGCATTCCAGTACATAGACTACAAATTTTGTGTTGCAATTTATGTTACATCTGATATCATATGTTTTGTTGGGACCAGAGAAATTTCTCTTGTGGCTGGATGCCCATCTACAGACACCACATGAACCACATTTATGGAAGCCCAAAGTGTGTGGTGTAAGCCAAGTATCATTGTTCTGGGATTTGGGATAGCTAGGACTAAGCCTGGTCCTAAGTGTTCTTCCCCTCCTGTATGTGATTTGTGGCTGTTTATTGATATGATGGGCTAGGGAGGCATCGCTTGTGAGAAGTTTCCAGTGTCTGTTAAGACTCTTGGATAATGCATCACTATAGTCATTGAAGTCTGTAATCAGTCCAACTGTCTCGGCGTGCTCTATGTTGTGTACCCTGTCGCGGAGAGTTTCCTCATGTTGTGTGTTTCTAATTCTCCTCTCAGCTTTGGCAAGGTTCATATTTGTGTAACCTCTGTGTTTAAACCTAGATTTCATAGCTGATCAACATTTATCAAACTCTTCTTCATTGCTACAGTTTTTTCTGGCCCTGGTGAATTCACCAAAAGGGATGGCGCAGATCTGGTGGGAGGGGTGAGCACTATTGGCATGCAGAATTGCGTTGCAAGCCGTGTCTTTCCGGAAGAGACTTGTGTGTAGGGTGTTATTACTGATATAAATTTCAATGTCCAAGAAGGTGTTGCTGGACTCACTAATCTAGTGTGTAAATTTCATGTCATAAGTGTTGGTATTGAGATAAGTACAAAATCGTTCTAGTTTTTCATATGTGCCAGACCAGATGAGAAGGCAGTCGTCGATGTAGTGTGACCCCAAAAAATAATTGAATCATTGAAGTGACTGCCTTTGTGGCCCCAGATCCATTCTTCCTCCAAGCGCCCCATAAAGAGGTTTGCAAAGCTAGGTGAAAATGTTGAACCCATGGCGACACCTCTTTTTTGTCGGTACCACTGTCTGTCAAACAAGAACACATTGTTCTCAAGAATCAAAGCCATCATGGCCAGTAGCATGTTGGTGTGCTGCCATTGCGTTGCTGATCTCCTATGTAAAAGATGCTGAACCGCCCTTAGACCCAAATCTGGTTTGATGCTCGTGTAGAGCGACACAACATCTAAAGTGGCTAAAGTCATACCTTGTTCCCATGAGAAGTCAGCCAGGATACTAAGTATATGCTTCATGTCCCTGATATAAGAAGGGAGATTCTGGACCAAAGGACCAAGAAAAAGATGTACATATTCGGCTAATCTGTTCTGTGGGTCCCCCTATTCCCGAGACTATGGGTCTTCCGGGGGGGAAAGGTAAGTGTTTATGTACTTTAGGTAACGTGTAAAGACACGGATACTGAGGCCTAGAAACTTTCATGTACATATGTTCGTCGTCATTGATAAGACCTGCAGTGTGCCACTCAGACAGACTTTTATTGATTTTAATCGTTAATGATCCTATGGGATTGTGTGTAAGGCATTCATAGGAAGTTTCATCACAAAGTTGTGTTTGAATCTCATGGTTATAGTCTTCTTTGTTCATCACTACGATGTTGCCTCCTTTGTCTGCCTCCCTGATGATTATGTCTTTGTCAGTAGTTAATGCTTTAAGGGCTACACGTTCTCCTGATAGGAGATTGTCAGTGTGTCTCGTTCTTTTCTTAGTCCTCTTGTCACTGAACCTATCCAGGTCCTCCAAGACTAGTTTGTGAAACATGTCAATTGAATTGCCACCCGGTAGAATTGGTGTCCATTTGGATTTTGTTTTCAAACCACTGTCTATACTATGGTCGGTGTCCACATTAAGTTCTTCCAAAAGTGTGGTCATGTGGTGTGGTGTGTCTTCTGTATCCATAAGGGATAAACGTAGGTGTGTATCATGTACATCTTGAATAGTAAGAACATCCGATAGTGAGCCAGTTGGAATGTTAACATTTCTTTTATTAGGTGCTGGATTTGAATCAAAAAACTTCTTGAGTTTTAGATTTCTCACAAATTTAAAAAGATCAATTTTTGTATTACATACATCACCCTCATCTTTGGGATTGTAACTCAAACCTTTCTCTAACATGGAGATCATGGCCTCATTGAGAGGTGGAGAGGTGTGGTGCAGTGGCCAGGGCAGCTGACTTCGGAGCACAGGGTTCACGGTTCGATCCCCGGCTCCAGCAGCAGCTCAGCTCAGCTCAGCACCATGTGACTCTGGGCAATAGCTCACTTAATTTCCACGACGGCCCCCAGCGCCTTGAGACCTGTAAGGGTGAGTAGCTGCGCTATATAAAAACGGACTTACTTACTTACATTGAGTGTTTTGGACGAGAGATTGAAACATATGTATGACATAAGCTGTTCTCCATGTTGTTTCCAGCCCTGAAGAAGTCTATGGTTTCAACAACCCATTGATGAAACACGTGTTAGCTGGCTTGCTCAGAAATAGAACATTAAAAGTGAACATTTCAAATAAGGATACCGTTGTCTTCATTCATGATCAACAGAACCTGTGTTGTACTGTTCTTTTACTTATATGCGTGTGCATAGGACTTGTTGTATGTATTCAGTCGGACCTCTTGGTCCAAATTTGGGAGTTTAGGGGTTTCCCCTCACTTGTGGCACAGCATCCAATTGTTTTCTTTCGTAGTATTTTCACGTTATTGGTTAAGCTCCGTTTGAGAACCTGTGATAATTAACACCCCCCGTTTTGCCTATACACTCTGCAAAGGGGCCTTCTGGTGCACAACTTGTTTGGGGATGAAGCCACCTTGGCTGGTGAGGGTTCTTGGGGTCAACAACCCCTCCTGTTACCTCCAGTAAGTTCCTCAAAGCGGGATTGCTGCCAGGTTATTCAAGGCTCACCCCCTTTCTCCACTACTCTGCAAATGTGCCTCCTGGTGCACTACTGGTTGGGGGATGAAGTCCCCTTCGCTGCTGAGGGTCCTTGGGGGCCAATAACCCATCCTGTTACCTCCAGTAAGTTCCACACTGCGGGATTGCTGAGAGCTCATCCAAGGCCTGCCCCCTTTCTCCACCACTCTGCAAATTTGGCACCTGGCACATTACTGGTTGGGGGATGAAGTCCCCTTGGATGATGAGGGTCCTTGGGGGGCCAAGAACCCCGCCTGTTACCTCCAGTAAGTCCCACACAGTGGGGTTGCTGTGAGATCTTCGGAGGCCCGCCCTCTTTCTCTACCACTCAGCAAAAGTACCTCCTGGCACACTACTTCTGTGGGATGATGTCCCTTTGGATGCTGAGGTTCCTTGAGGTGGCTGAGGTGGCCAAGAAGCCCTCCTGTTTCAAGCAGTAGGTCCCACAGAGCAGGATTGCTGAGAGCTAGTTGGAGGCCCAGTCCCCTTTCTCCATCACTCTGCAAGCATGTCTAGTAGTTAAAAAACCATAGAAATTCACTTAAAATAACAAAGGTTACAGGGACATTATAGTTAGGAAATAGATTTTTTTTAAAGTAGAAATTCATTGAAAAATCAAAGGTTACAGTGATGTTATAGTTAGAAAATAGAAAACCATAGAAATCCACTGGAAAAAACAAAGGTTACAGGGACATTATAGTGAGGTTCAGATTTCACTCAAACAAAACCATTGAAATTCAGCTGTTATAGTTACCTGCGCTAGGTATAATTTATGCCCCACAACTCACTGCTTAGGATCTCACATATTACATCTCTCATGACATGTTCAGGAACATCACTGATAACATCACTGATGACATCTCAAATGACATCAGTGATGACATCACTGATGACATCATCCACAGACCCACTCACACACCCACTCATACCTCCATACAGCCTCTCATACACCCACACACACCCACAGAACCATTCACATACCCATTCACAAACCCATATAACCATTTACACTTCAGATTGAAGACCCGCAGTTAGTTTGGGGATGGTCAACTTGTCGATAAAGGTAGATTAATTTGTAGCGTCCCTCGGTCCTCTTGTTGAGTACAAGTGGGTGTAATTGGATTCAAATTCCTTACTGATGGATATTGGGTTTGTTAATAAAGAGCCTTGGGGTATAGAGCTATAGGACGCTGGTACTGTGGATGACATCTCTTTCCGCTTATTTAAGGCATCAGCGTCCTTTCGGATTTCTCACCATGCTCGTACTATGTAATGCACGGTCTGTGCTGTGCAGTGCTTTGACTGCCTCAAGAGTGTAGAGTGTATTTAAATCATATTTCAGTTTGGTCAGCCATCTGAGGCATTTGTCTGATGGGCATTGCCTGTGTTCTTGATGAGCAGCTAGGACAGCTCATTCAAGGGAGTTTTTCTTGGCCTGTGCCTGTCGCTATTCTTGCTGGCCAGGGGCATCAACGCACCTCTCAGGAAAACCTTTCCCACCACCCACAGAGTTTCAGAGGACTCAACCATGCCCCTATTCTTTCACCTGGCTGCAAAGCTTTTGTTTCTCTGGAGGGTGCCTGTGAAAAGTACCTTTCATTCTCCATGTCCAAGCTTTGGATACAATCACCCCAACATCCAGCGATATTGTGATAGGGGCATGATCTGAAAGGCCTGTAGCTCCAATAGCGCAGGTGGTCACCTTAGGGAGTAGTCTGGTGTTGGATAGAAAGAAATTGATCTGTGACTCTATATTTTGGGGTAGGAAAAGTATGTATATTTAGTATCGATGGGATGGAAAAGTCTCCATGGTTCTCTCAAACTGAGATCTGCCATCAAGTCTTGGAGCATATTCCTGTCTCTGTTGTTCCTAAATTACGGTTTGCCAGACCTGTCTAGAACAGGGTCAATGGCAATGTTCTAGTCTCTGCAATCAAAAGTTATGTTTGACCAAATTCCATGCACAGGTGTAGTGAGGTACATCAGGTCCAGCTCTGAGTCTCCATTGTAGTTTCACATGGGGCAAGACATATTTTTCTAATGATGACCTTTTACATAATTTATAAATAACAAAAGAGAGAGGGCCCCAGTAAAACCAATAACCAGCAGGGACGAAGTGGAAATAAACCACAAAAGAACAAAACAGTACCTGCTTGGTATAAATTGAAGACAATATGTCTGATCAGTAATTTAAATGCGCAATCAGTCGCTAAGGAGCCTCAACACAATACTTGTTTATATAAACATGACGCATTTCACAGATATTTATTTTTCAGTTCATTGAATATATCACATTTATTTATAATATTAATGAGATTTATATAAGAAATTCTATACAATCTATTGAGATATTCAGACCAAAATACACAGTATTGATAAAAATGTATACATATATATCATAAGGAACGCCCGGTTCCATCAACCCCACACAAGAACAATCAAACTCAAGGTCACTCAATCAGACATACCGAATCATACTGTCAGTGCTTTCATTCTAAGACATACAACAGACAAAAAAAAATATTTTTTCAAATACAAAATTATTTCAGTAACAGACCAGGAACAACAGCTGTAGACAAAATAAAGTCCTAATTTGTGCATGAATATACTCGATCCAAAGGTTAAATATTTATACATCCTCGCTTGCTTCATTCATAGAAGCTAGAATTGATAGGAATTTCTGGTCTTAAGGCTCCAGATCCAAAGTAAGCGCCAACGCGCATTTCGGTGTAGACCTCAATAGACGGTCAAACCTTCTTCAGGGCGCAATGTAAAGGTATCCATAAAACCAGCGGGGGAGAAGCCTGGGGTAGTCTCCAGGCAGACGTTGATTAGACAATTTAACAAGTCAAGAGTGAACAAAAGGTTTATTCAAGGAATGAATAAGCAGTCCAGAGGTACCAAAGTACCCTGAATTGATTTCCCCATAAAGAGGATTCACGAAACAAAGATTAATGAGAAGTTACATCCCTTGTTATTCAAATCCAGGTGTCAGACTTCGTATTCAGTAATGATGCCATTCCGCAGAGTAGCCTCCGTTGATATTGAAGGTCTTTTACATGATTTACACTTACACAAAAATGTACTAAGAAGTTAATAAACATGCAGCTCATTTCTAAGTAAGTATTATTATCATGTTATTCATAGACTCTGGAAAGTGAAGGCACATAGAACGCAATGCCCTTGCATTTACATTGTCCGGTTGGAGACAGCTCTCGGCCTCTAGACAAACCATTGCATCAGCTCTGCACCTTTGACACAGTGCGATTGGAATGGTGCTTTTATTATATAAACAGCGTCTGTGCTACATTCAGCAGAGGGGCATTTCTGCTGAGATTGTACTGGAACACAGTGCGCTGTGACTGACATACAGCCCTTCTGACTCTGACCTCTGTCCTGCAAAGGGCGCTAGCCAGCTCTACATCAGACCAGCTTCCTGGCACATCATACTCAGGTATGGGAGTTAGACCATCCCAAAGGATTTGGCAGAGGGTACTCCCACTATGCTCTCGATAGTATAGGTAGTATTAGATAGGAGTATAATCACATAGTAATGTTATCATGGTTGAAATGTTTATCTTTTTCACCATTCTTCCACTGCTGGTTACAAGGCTTTGCATCATCTGTCTAATAATCACAGCTCACACGTTTTATACAAAAATACAATTGTTTCAATAAATGTTTGAACAGCCATATTTTCTTATGTTTATCTTGGGCATGCAAAAGCAATAACGATTGGAAGATATGTTTCCACGATTTACTTGGGGAATAAGATTGGTCATGTTTGAGGTTGCTGATACTATTCGGTACCCTGGTAAGGTCAGGGGTTCAGATGAGGCACTGTGAGATAGTTAGGAAGTGGGCCATCATTTTCAGATGATGTGTGTGAACTGAGCCCCCAGATGCTTAAGTTCATGTTTTCCAGATACACAGTCCTACTTAATTCGTAGGAACCGTATAACACAGGCAGTTAAGTTTAGAGAGGAAATCTCCCCTGAAAATATTTGGGGCATAGACTGAGCACACCATGAGGCAATTCTTTTGCAAACTCAGTTTTACAAAGATGTATCTCCCCTCCTCATTGGACCATGTCTTCAGAACCCTCACCCGCAAACGCTTATGCAGCAATACAGTCACTGCTCATTTTTATACGAGGGTTGTGATTGGGAGCCATCTGCGCACGTAGTAGCCTCTTGGAAGCCCACTGAAAAAATGACCCTCCCCTCCCGTTGCCTTCTGAGTTTGTCTGACTCTTCTTAGTTGAGGTGAAACTCCTGTAGCAACACAATGTCCTAATTCCCATGGGCCAGGTAAGCACGTTTTTTTTCCTTTTGACAAAGGACAATAAACCGTTGATGGTGAGTGGTGAGGGGCCATACATGTAGGTCTCGAGCCATGGTAGCTATGTTGTCAAAGATATTTAGGGCCTGATTCACAAAGGTAAAGTTAGACTGAAAGTCTAACAGAGACCAAAAGTCTAACTTTATTACTTTTCAGTATTCAAAAAGTTAAGTTACTACTAGTAACTTTACTAATAATAATTTTTCAAGTAGTACCTTACCTATGTGAATACTGAAAAGTACACAGCCAGATTGGGTGTTTACAGAGGGCAGACTGCAATCTATGCTGCAGGTAAGGCCCTCCACCCATCTCCACCTTGCTCCGCACCCCCAATGTCCATGTACAATGGAGGCTGTCACCTGTCTTGGTTGGAATACAAGGCTGACCATAATGTGTGCAATGAGGTCAGTCACTGACAAAGGGTGGAATGCAGGCACTGGCCTGTGGGGGCTCCACAACTGTGAAAGAAGCTTCTGCCGGACTGCAGCACTATGGTCAGAAACTTGTTTCTTGGGGACTTTAGATCCGAACTAGGGCTTGCTGGCTAAGCTGTTTGCCCCACTCCCATTTTGTATATCTAAAGTCTCTCTGCAACTGGGGTCAGGCACCTGCAAAAGGTGGGGTGGGGTGCAGGGCCTAGCTAGATGCAAATAATAAACAGAGGTGAGGCCCAGAAAGAATATGATTAAAAAATCTGAAAGTCACTGAAAACAAATGGTTAAAGTGACGTTATAGTGAGGTTTGGTAATAGGATCTTAACATGATTTTAAAAAACTCTGAAATTTACTGGAAAAAACACAATTATTCTGCAATTATGGTTACAGAACAAAACATAAAAAACACTGAAATGGCTTTTAGGTGTAGGGTGGTAATTGACAGATTTTGACAATTGCTGCTTTACTCAAAACAACATTGTATACTTCTGTCAGCCATTTTAAGCTACCCACAACACCATGAGTGCATTAGAAATGGAAAAAATATATTACAACATTATTCATCCTTACAGAAACAAAAAATACCATTTTGAGATTCTAATTCATATTAAAGAGCATTGTCAAATTAGATGCGTAGACATTTCAAATAGGCACTGTTAGAAATGGGGGTCTCTAGTTGGCAGAGGTAGGTATCTTTGTCAAATAGGGAGTCTTGCTTCTAGTCAGGGTAAGGGGATACACACTTTAGATAACCCCTGCTCACCCCCTGGGTATCTTAGCACAAGCAGACCGGCCTATCCCAAAGGCAATGTGTGAAGTATTTGTACTCAAAACACACAGTAATACAGTGATAACACCACAAATGGACACCACACCAGTTTAGAAAAATAAAGTATCTTTATCTAAACTCAACAAGACCAAAACAACAACAATCCAACACACAAGTAATAAGAATATGACTTTAAAAGGTTTCAAACAACTTGGTCCATAAAAAACTATGGATGCATGCTTTCTCACAAAGTACCTGTAGATGCGCCAAAATTCACAAGGCCAAACAGCCGCAGAGATGGGAAGCGTCGAGAAACAAAGAGATGCGTCAGTTCCTGAGAACTTGGGGAGGCGATGCAACAGTTCTGCTGCACACAGGAAAAGAGATGCGTCGTGTTCGGTCTGTAGGGGGAAGTGATGCGTTGACTCCAAGACGATTCTGGTCCACGGGTGATGCGTTGGGAAAACCTGTCGCACAGGTGCGGTGCGTGGAAATCTGGGATGCGTCAGCGATTGATGTGTTGGCGTCGAGCGGCGCTGCATTGGTTTCTTCAACCGCGATCCCTCGATGCGTCAGTTCTTGCAGCGGCAACAGGCGCTGTGTCGGTTTCGGCAGCAGCTCAGTGATGCATGGAAATTCTTCTCGCACAGCGGTGCTGCGTCGGAAAAAGAGCCGCAAGAAGAGCGATGCGTTGATTTTCTTAGTTCTTCAGGTTTCTTCCAGCTCCCAGCAGCAAGCACAACCTCCAGAGGCCCAGAACTGGAACAGGCACCTCCTGGCAGGTCAGAACTCACAGCAGCAGAGTTCAGGGTAGCTGGGGTGAAGTCTTTGTGTCCCTGAGACTTCAGAACAGGAGGCCAGCACACACAGGCCCTTGGAGATCTTCTTCAAGCAGATTCAAAGCAAAGTTCCAGTCTTTGCCCTCTTATTCACAGAAACAGCAACTGCAGGCCAACCCCACATAGCACTCACCAAAGGGGCAATATCCTCCTCACAGCTCTTCAGCTCTTTTCCTAGGCAAAGGTTCCTCTTGAGTTCAGAAGTGACCTAAAGTTCTGGGGTTTTTGGTATAAAACTTATACCCCAAAATGTCTTTGTTCTCTTTGTGCAAGGGTCTCTGAGCCCAGTCCAAACCAGTTCTGTCCTCACTGGTGCAGTATGACCACAGAGGGTGGAAACAGCATTGTGCAAGAGAAACAGGCCCTATTCAGATGAAAGGAAATCTTCTCCCACTACTCTAAATGCAGCCAAGCCCCATTCAGCTCTGCTCTGAGTCATCCAAGAAGGGCCAGTCACACCTCAACCCCCCCAGTGGCTGTCTACAGTGAATGCCCATCCCCAGCCCCTGTCACTCCAAAACCAGACAGTCAATCCACAACAAGGCAGAGGCACACAGAATGATTAAACAAGAAAATACCTACTTTCCGAAAGTGGCATTTTCAAACACACAATTTATAAACCATCTTTACTAAAAGATGGGTTATTAAATTCTGAGTTCAGAGAGCCTAAACTTTATTTCTCAATCTTGTCCCATTGGGAAGTTATACGTGTAAGATGTTACCAAGCATTTCCCATTCTATCCTATGGGGCAGATAGCCTTTCAATAGTGAAAAATGAAATTGACAGTATTTCGCTATCAGGACATGTCACACACACCAGTACATGTCCTACCTTTTACCCAAACTGCACCCTGCCCAGGTGGGTAACTTGGGCCTACCATAGAGGTGCCTTACATGTAAGAAAAGGGAAGATTAGGGCCTGGCAAGTGGGTGCACTTGCCATGAGTTAACAAACTGTGCACAGACACTGCAGTGGGAGGTCTGAGATACCTTTTCAGGGCTACTCATGTGGGTGGCACAATAAGGGCTGCAGGCCCACTATTAGCATTTGATTTACAGGCCCTGGCACACTTCAGTGCACTTTACTAGGGACTTACCAGTAAATCAAATATGCCAATCAGGGAGAACCAATTTTAATAACAATTTACACAGGGAGCACCTGCACTTTGGTACTGATCAGAAGTTGCAAAGTGCCCAAAGCATCTAAGACAGCAAAAACGAAATCCAGCACAGCATCAAAAATACAGGAGGTAGAGTAAAAAAGACAGGGGAAACCACTCCAAAGATGCCAAGTTTAACAGGCACCTACCGATTATTAACATCGTAAGAATATTACACCTTAGTGGGTACACATTAAAATCATGATCAAAATGATAATGTATAATAAATTGTGGTATTTAATTCCTTTGGACTACCTGTCTTTTCTTCATCTCCATGGCTGGACACACACACACACCAGTGGTGGTCGGTCACTGGGGCTCCCAAATAAAAATAAAAATGGCATAGAAAGAATAGTAAGTGTGCATCAGGAGCCACTCATTTATTGTTAACTACTCTGTACAAAGAGCGCCCCAAAATGCCCTGCGAGGGCTTTTTAATAATACTTTTATATATTAGTGATGCCCCCAGAGGCACCATCGACCATTTTTTTAAATGTTCCTGAGGGGGAACAGTCGGAACATTGCAGGCTCAGCCACGCGTGTTCTGACAATGCAAGCGCTACCACGCTTGCCTTAG
Source organism: Calotriton arnoldi (assembly GCA_963921515.1). Taxonomy (NCBI): domain Eukaryota; kingdom Metazoa; phylum Chordata; class Amphibia; order Caudata; family Salamandridae; genus Calotriton; species Calotriton arnoldi. The sequence continues at coordinate 863,245 of CAWUFW010008329.1, read as the reverse complement.
TCACGCATATGCCTTAACCACGCATATGCATGGTTAAGACAGTGCGCAGTATAGCTGCTGCTGGGCAGAAGCAGGAAAGACCGGGAGAACCATAGGAAGAAGTGAGGTAAGTGGGGCTGGAGCCAGGTTTTGGGGGTAGTTTGTATGGTGGGGGGTAGTTTGTATGGGTTGAGGGGTAGTTTTCAGGGCTGGGAGGTCGGGTACGTTTTCAGGGCAGGGGGTCGGGGTAGTTTTCAGGGCTGGGGGTACGGGGCAGTTTTAAGTACTGGGGTTTAAAGTAGAGTTCACAGCTGGGGGTAGTTTTTAGGGCTGGGGGTCAGGGCAGTTTTTAGGGCTTAGGGGACGGCGGGGTAATTTTTAGGGCTTGGGGGTAGGAAGGTTTTTAGGGTTGGAGGGGAGGGGATTAGCTTTTATGAGGGAGGGGTTAGTTTTAGGTGTGAGGGTGGGGGCTTGGGGAGCTGTTTTAGGGCTCAGGGTGGGGGGCAGGTATCAGGTTAGTTTTTAGGACTTAGGGGAGGGCGTGGTAGTTTTGAGGACTGGGGCAGGGAAGTGTATAGGGCGCGGAGGGGAGGGAGTTGGTTTTCAGGAGGAAAGGGGTAGTTTTACTACTCAGGGCGGGGGCAGGGATTGAGGGGGTAAGGCTTACCTGTCAAGTCTTAACCACGGATATGTCTCTGCCATACATGCCTTAACAATGCATATTTCATTGTAAAGGCATGCGTGGTAAAGGCATATGTGTGGTTAAGACTTACGTGGTAGAGACCATGTGGAAGCAGCATGTGTGGTAAACACATGCATGGTTCCATCACACAACTGTTCCAGAGGTCTGTTGAGAGTGCAACATCCCTCCAGTAACATCAAACAAACACAGTAAGTCTCCTGGGTCATTGATTCCATCACCGCAGGAGATCCTACCATATTTTGTAAAGGATTCCAAGTGGGAGTTGAATAATATTCAGCTGAAGTGGAGGGATCTCTTGTCGTTGGTTTTGTGGCTGCACTTTGTGGCCTGAATGTTTTTTAAATAAGACTCAAAGAGATGTTTAATGTTGTATTTTAAATAATGCTTTATTAAAAGTATATCACTATTATCAAATATTGTAATGTGTCAATATATTAAATATGCATTTGATTACAGTTATTGGTGAAATTCTGACTAAGTAAGTAGGTTTCATTTATATATGTTGATGAGCTGACCCCTTGATAAAGCCAATAAGTGTGCTGACACTTTGACAAAGCCACTAGGACTGCTTTACTTAAAATGATACCTGACATAGTCATCCATGCACAGCAGGGCCTTACTTAAATTCATACCATTTATATAGTTAAATGGCAAAGTCAGCCATACACAAAAGAGTGAGTGGGCACCTCCGGGTGGGTTGGGCACCAGGCCTTGCCACTGGTTAGGCCCTTCACGCAACCCCATGCCATGCACAGCCTTCCACAGGCAGTTGGCCACAGACCGTGCACAGCAGGGGGTTGGATGCCAGGGGGCGTTGGGTGCATGGCCTACTTGCACCCAACCCTATGCCGCAAATGGAAAAGGACATCTTATATTACATTTTAAAAAACATAGAAATTTACAGAAAAATCACAAAATCAAAGTCACATTATAGTTAAGAATTGTAATGATATGTTACTTTACATTAAAAATACCTTCGAAATTCACTGAACAAAAGCAAAGGTTAATGATATATAATACTGGGGTGAAAATGTCAGTTGAAACATACCATTTTAAATTAACAAATCCCCTCAAATTCACCAGTTATAGTTACCTCAAATGACTCTATCTCGTGCCTTAAAGGCCCTATAACTTCCTCCCTCAACAAACACTGCTAATTATCTCCCATATTCCATCACTCACAACATTCGATGACATCATTAGTAACATGGCTGCAACATCGGAAATGACATAATTGATGAAAACACTGTGCATGGCGGGGGCGCGAGTTATAGTTACTTTATGGCATACGTGATTTAGGCAATTCTGTGGCTGCAGCATTAACCTCATAATTATGGGCCTACGTATTTGCGACATAATTTGCCACATAGTTGGCAAAGTTTATCAATAAAGTACAAATTAAAGAGAAGACATTACTAACTGATGGAAATAAATGCTACACCAAGGAGGGAAGAAAGAAAGAAAAAGAAAGAAAGAAAGAAAGAAAGAAAGAAAGAAAGAAAGAAAGAAAGAAAGGAAGAAAGGAAGGAAGGAAGAAAGAAAGAAAGGAATTATTGAAGTAAATAAGTAAAACAACAAGCCAAATGGAACAATGTAAAATTTAGGGGGACATGTTGAAAAGAGAAAGAAAGAAGGAATGTAAAATTGAAAAGATGAAAGGGAGGATTGGTGAAGAAAAAAATTAGGTATGGAAATTAAATATGGTTGAGAAATGATGAAATACTGGTTGATTTACAAACCTTTCACTATTTTCGTTTCCTGTTTGCTGATTAGTCAACTAATGTTGAAAAAGTCTCAAAAATGAACATTTTTACGGTGCCCTGAACCGTAATCATCATTTCTTACTTGCATTGGCTGGAATATTAATATCCCCATTATGATGCAGCATTTTCATTGATTTTCAAGTCTCTTTCACGAAAAAAAGAATCACCATCCAACATTTCTGCAGGGAAATTGGCAATCACAACTAACTTCTTGGACCCATGGACAAAGTTGTGTGGGCCTCCAGCCCAACATCTCCCCATCACAACTACAGTCAACTCTCTGTATGATCATTACGTTGTACCTATGGGATGAGTGGAAAGTTAAATAAGGGTAAGAGGATGGAGGCGGGCAGCTACAACTCCTCACAGGTTGCTGCTGACATGGCTGTAGTACTCTAGCACTGTGGCAGGGGACGAGTACTGTACTTGGCATCAGGTGGCCTAGACAGGAATTAGATGGACTGGAGACCTGCTAACACTTGGCCTTATACTGGCGAAATAATCATGCTGTTGTCCACAACTAGCCTGGGTAATTGATTTGAAGGATGCTGAGTGATTCCCTCAGGCCGACTGCCTTAGAGCAAGGATGTGTGCAGGTTGAATTGGGGGAAGAAGGGTGAAGGCTTATGTCCTTGTCTTGGCAGAACAGGACAAGTAGGGAAGGAGGTGAAGCCACAACAACAGTGTTCCTCAGGGAAAGTCTAAGGTAGCAGCCTAAAAGTACAGATCATACCTGGCTCTCTTACATTGATTTCAGAGCATTTTCCTTGTTTTCAAACCTTTGATTTTTACACAGAATGTTCTATGTTAAATGATTCAGTCGCATTAAACGGGCCACTCAGAGTGCAGAATTTTGTTTCTCTTTAGCCAGTCCTGTATTTCTAACAATCATTAACAATAGGTATTCTAGAATGTTCCTTAATCAAACATTACAACCTGAGGTGCCCCACATTGAAAATATTTACAATGATTATGAGAAATGACATTTGTACAAACAGAAATTTGTAAATCCATAAGTGAACTTCATTTATTGATGCATTTATTGATGCATCATAAATACACCGTAAAAGCAAGCCAACGCGTTCTGTCCAAAAACAGAATGGACTTCTTCAAGGCTGCAATATGACAAATTTACAACATATATAAATATACACTTAACATACAATGACAGTTCTTTCTATATTTCCTAAACAATGACAGAGACAACAATACATAGTGACATTTGGACAAGCATAAATTAAAGTCTAATTTGACAATAGAATATGTGTACCATAAAAGTAACAATACAAAACAAAAACTGTACGTGGAATAGAATCATGCACTCAAAGGGACAATAAATAAACTTGGGACTTTACATTCACCCACAGTGTTATTCGTAAAGCCAATCAGTGGCAGATGTAATCAACTAAAAAAGGTGTGTGGAAAACAGGTAAGAAAACCCCAGGTAGTAAAAAGAGTGAACACCCAAGCGTATGAAAGGATATTAGATGTGTAAAGACAAGAGGATAAGAATGAACTAAGAACAACAGAGCGAGTACATACCAATAATATGGTAATGTGAATATGGACCATGTGATCCAACTGTATGTAATGCATCTAGGTCGGCCCGATAATTTGCGTGGTGAAATAACCACAATAGTCCATCTGATAGAAGAAAAAGTAAGTATAAGAATATAGAGCACACTGTGATAAAAATATATGTTATCAGTCCAATTGTAATGGTAAGGAAAAAGGGATGGGAGAGAGGAGGTGGATGTAGGTTGGGGACTGAGATATGTAACTAGAAGAATCAATTAAAATACATGCCAGATGGTAAAAAGAACAAGAAGTCATAGGATAGATGACAATCCGGCCCATTGTGGCATTGACAAGTATAACAATCCTGTGTTCATTAAACAAAAGGCATATCAGCCCTTCATCGGACACCTGTCAATGTAATTAAATAATATAAACCACAAATAGATAGACCCATTCAAACGCATGTGGGCATTTATCAGAAACTCTCCACACCGGCATATGGGTGTGTGTTATAATGTATATGCCAAAACTAATGACATGGGACTTAGATGGTTCATCATCAACTTCATTGGTGGCTATGGGGATTACCTTATAGTCATGTGTAATCCCCTTTACATAACCATAGTGTGTCAAAAAAATAGAGGGTGGTTCAGTGCTATGGGGGCCATGTTATAAGTAATCCATATTATTGAATCCGTAAAATTTCAAGGTAATTATATGGATCAACAGTTTCAATTGTCCAGTAATATTTCCAAAAGATGGCAATGTGTATAAACTCTATGTCCAACCCCAGCTCCTTGCTAACCATAAACACATTAGACAACGTCTCTATTACTCGATCCAATTCCCATAATTCCAGCAAGACAGAATCTGAGTTGCTATCTTCTAGTGAGTATCACCCACGTCGTCGTTGAACTTACTTCAATTGGTGCCGCTGTATGGGAAACAGAGTATTCCTCCCAGTCTTGAGTGCGCGGTCAGAGAGTGCAGATCCGTATCTCCGATGGCCGGTGCTGAAGAACTCAATGCGGTGAATACCTATTACACGTCAGTGATTCGAATATGGCGGGTGTAGGATCAAATGTCGACATGTTGGCCATCTTGGAAGGGTGAGGATCGTACATTAAGTTACATGTATAGACAGTAAGTTGTGAGACGCAAACAGGTAAAGTGAACTATTTAGGATACTCAATAGTATAATTTAATGTGGACAAAGAGAGAGACGGCCATGTAGTCTTGTCTTTTCAATATGGTCAACATTTCAGAGTCTGTGTAGAATTCCATGGCCAATTGGAGGTCAGATCATACAAATCTACTCCCACGTTAGAGATCATCATTCCATTTCAACTATTAATATTACTAGTGTCTCTAACTTAGTGTAAATATGGAATTGGACAAAAAATAGGGCAAAGTTTGAGCCGAAGAAAGTAAAGATGAATGTGCCATTCTTAAGCCACTCCCTCAATAGTCGGTAAGATAAGAATAATTCGATTTCAGCCAATAATATTGCTGATGGTCCTAGTACAGTGTAAGTGTGTAGACAGAGAGCAATGGACAATAAGCAAAATAAATCGTAAGGAAAATATAATGAAGATAAAGGTATCATCCTAGTGCAACTCCCTGTGTGTTATTGATTAAGAGGTGTCACCCATAGGGTTGCATGAGCCATGTCACAGTAATTGACCTAAAAGAAACCAACAAAAATGATGTATTGAGAATGGTTAGTCAATCAAATGATTGCGAAGCTATATTAATACAAAGTGTTTTGTATGTCTTACACATAATGATTAGCCTTTGACATGTAACAAATTCCAAACAGCACTTCGCAATCAACATTGAAAATGACTTTGAGGCAATGGGACAAGCTACAGATACAGGGTTGTGTAAAATCCTCATAGGAAGTAGTGTCATTCATCATCCGTGTTACGTCCCCTTTCAATGCAGCGTAGGCGGCATATCCATGCGGCCTCCCTGCGTCTCAATGCCAGCTCACAGTGTCTCCCCCTCGGGTCTGTGGGGGATATAATTTATACCATGAAATCAGATTATATTATCCTCCATGTGATGTTCCCCCATCTGGAATGTCATTGGATATCTCAGGTCATTGTTCCTAATCGCCCTGTGTTCCTGAATGTGCTCTTTCAAAGATCTCACCATGCTGCTCACATATGTTTTGTTGCACCCACATCCAATAATGTAAACCATAAATTTGTTTTTGCAACTGATGTGGTATCAGATGTCATATTCCCTGTCAGAATTGTATCTAAATCGTTTGGTTTTATTCTTTCCTAAGGGACATACATTGCACTCTTGGCAAGTGTAGAAACCATGTACTATCAGTAGTAGCCAAGTGTTCTTTATCCCAGTGTTTATGTAGCTGGGGCAAAGCCTGTTTCTTATGGTCTTCCCCTATGATGTCGCTTTGGGTGATGTGGTTAATTTGTCTCTGAGCCCAGGTACCTCACTAAGCAAGCCCCAGTGTTTCCTTAAGATCTTATATACTTTATCACTATGAATAGTGTTCTGTGTGATAAAGGCAAGATGTGTATGTGTATCCTTTTTTTCTTTTTCATATTGGGTCTTTTTACTGGTGTGTCCTGTCTGGTGATCTTCCCAATTCTTGTCTCTGCCTTGGTTAGGATGCCATTGTCAAACCCTCTGTTCTTGAATCTGTCTTTCATGTGGGTAATATTAGCTTCAAATGTGTCACGTGAGCTGCAATTGCGCCTGATGCGTACCATCTCACCAAAAGGTTTGTTCTTAATAACGGACATAGGATGGACACTTGTTGCATGTAGAGTGCTATTGCATGTTGTTGTTTTTCTGAACATTGTGCTCTGTATGGTGTTATTCTCTACGGAAAATAGGAGGTCAAGGAACTCAATTTCTGTACTGCTGTACTTGAGCATCAACCTAACATTATATATGTTGTCATTAAGGAAAGAGTTGAACTCCATCAATTGATCCATTGAACCTTTCCATAGAGGGATGACACCTTCTATATACCTCCCCCAGAAGACAATGAAGTCCATCCAGGGGGAGGCATATCAACCCCAGGCATGTTTGCCCTCCCACCACTCCATGAATAGGCCAGCATAGGAGGGAGCAAACCTGCAACCCATGGCAGTGCCTTGTATCTGGCGGTACCAATTACCATCATGGAGGAAAATATTTTTGGACAGTATGATGCCAATCATTTTGATTAACATGTCATTGTTTTCCAAATGGTCTACTCTCCTGGTGCACAGAAAAGATTGAACAGCCATTATCTCAAAATGTTTTTGGATGCAGGTGTATAATCCTGTGACATTCATTGTCACAAACATAAGGTCCTGAGTCCATGAGACAGCCTCAAATGTATGCAGCATGTCTGGGCCGTCCTGTATATAAGCAGGTAAGTTGGACACAAAGGTCTGCAGAAAAATGTCCATGTACTGTGAAATCCATTCGGTGGGTGAGGCGATACTGGAAATTATGGTTTGCCCTCGGGGAAATCCTACTCCTTTTATCGATTTTATGCTAAAATATAAATGCACGGATAACTTGGATCCTTCACTGATAGGTAGCCGTATTCTTCATTAGAGGTGAGACAATTCTCACGCCAGTCTAAAAGTCTCATGTTTATTCGAGTGACAAGTGCCTTCATGGGATTGTGTGTGCACTCATAACAACTAGTGTCCAAGATCTGCCTATTGATCTCCCGAATGTAATCGCTCGTATTCATGATCACAACTTTATCTGCTTCTCTGATCGCAATTGTATTGTCACTACTAAGGTCATGGAGTGCAACCCTTTTATGTCAGGTAAGATTTTGGCTTTTCTTAGTCCTTTGTTTGGTAATTTCCATCATTGCATATATGTCCTTAGTTACCTTTTCTCTAAAGAGGTCAATGTTTTAATGTGTACGAGTGAATGTGAATTTGGAACGGAGCTTGAGCCCACTGTCTTTTTGTACATCTTCCATGATGTTAAGCTCATCCTTTAGTGTGTCAATGTCCACACAGTCATCCCCCGGTAATGACATTAGTAGTTGTAAATCGTACAGGTCTGATATTGAGTGTGTAGGTGGTTGTATGTTTTGAATGATAGATAATGGCCTCAAAGGTTTTGCATTGAAAAAATCTTTTAATTTAAACAAGCGTGTAAATTTGTACAAATAAACAATGAGATTAGCCGGATCCCCTATTTGTGTGGGGCAAAAGCCCAGAACCTTACCCAGCACATTCCTTTCTGATACTGTTAGAGAATGGTTGGACAAATTAACAATGGTAATCTCATTGAGTTGCTGTACTCGGGCCTCCGCAACAGGTGCCTCTAGTTCATTTTGGAGCGTATTGTCAAACTAGACTTTAAGTCATGCTTGTCCAAATGTCACTATGTATTGTTGTCCCTGTAATTGTTTAGGAAATATAGAAAGAACTGTTATTGTAGGTTAAGTGTATATTTATATCTGTTGTAAATTTGTCATTTTGTAGCCCTGAAGAAGTCCATTCTGTTTTTGGACGAAATGCGTTGGCTGGCTTTTACGGTGTATTTAAGACACATCAATAAATGAAGATCATTTATGGATATACGAATCTCTGTTTGTACAAATGTCATTTCTCATAATCATTGTAAATATTTTGAATGTGGTGCACCTCTGGTTGTAATGTTTGATAGAAATGTCACATTTTAGAGCAGCTGTTTCTTATGTGTTTATATGTCCTCTGTGAAAAACTGTATGGTGATGACAGATGAATACAGACCCCCAGATGAAATTAAGGGAACTTATTAAGACAGTTAATTGAACTCCCTCCTGGATATCCTCAATCATATCCCTGGGACTCCAGGTTCAGATGCTTCTTTGGGTGGTGTGGGGTAATGGAGGATGGAGAAGTAGGGTGATTGCTCAATGTTAGTATTGTCCTGACAGCAACAACACCTTGCTTACACTGTGTGGCGATCCTACTGACAGTAACCACAAATGTAAAATTAAAAAGCAGACCCCAAGTTCAGTAACAGATCATCTTTAATAGATCTTCCCTGGTCGCATCAGATTTCCATAAAGCAATGCCTCTAACATTGAAAGGGGCCACTTGAGACAATAGGTCTTAAAACCCAGCCAGCTCTCATCAACAAAGGAACATTCTAGTAGACAAAAGAAGAAGAGCAGTGGACCTGGACAAATTGCCACACCCACACCGTTATGTCCCTAGATCTTATCTTAAGAGATATGTATTTATGGTGTGCCCTCCCTGTAGGCACCCTCTGCCCTTAATTTCATCTGGGGGTCTGTATTCATCTGTCATCACCATACAGTTTTTCACAGAGGACATATAAACACATAAGAAACAGTTGCTCTAAAATGTCCTAAAACCTGCAGCCAATGATAAATCCACATTTCTCGTCAATGGTGAAAATTTCCCAAAAGATTGGTGATGGAGAACATTCTTTTCCATTATTAGGAAGCTAGTGGTCTTCTGGAGGTGTCTGAAGAAATTTCCATATCTTCAACAGGTACTCTTGCCTACAGTGCATAAGGGAATACTTCCCATAGGAGCACATAAAAGATGCAATATCATTGAACCCACTTCCACCATTTTAGTCAAACGCACTTTTTGTAATCACTTGATCATTTTAATAAGATTGCTAGTCTTTTACTTCTAGCACAATAAGTATACACCAAGGGGCATGTCTATGAGAGCCCTGCATCACTTTTGCACCACGTAAAGTGGTACATGTGTGACACAGGGCTCTCATAAAGATTTATGTAGCCACGCAAAGCTGCCCTTCATGGCTTTGAGTTAAATCATAAGTAAGGCGACGCTGCGCAAATTGCTGTGTCACCTTACTCTGTACCCAGGAGGCGTTGCAGTGTATTTTCCCATGCAACACCCATGGAATTTGACATTGCCACAGATTTACAAAGTGATGTAAACCTGGGGAAGCAACAAATCCGTACACCTCCCGAGGTGAGGCATAACAAGGAGAAATATGTTAATTTCTCCTCGTTTTTTCCACTTTCCAGGTGTACTGTATTCTGCAACACACATAGAAAGAGGAAAACACCTTGTAAGATTGTTTTCGTGCAGGAATGTTCCCCTTCCTGCAAAAATACAATCCTGCCTGCAACGGAGGCATCCTTGCACCAAGGCGCAAGGGTGCCTATGTTGGCACTAGGCTACCAATATGGCACTAGCACAGGAAAAAAGGACAGGAATGCACCATATTGGTCAAATACGATGCATTCCTGCCCTTTTAGTTTGGCATAGGGCAGCAAAGCAATGTGCCTTGCTGTGCTGCCCTATGCCAATATGCCAGAAATGAGATCCCAAGTGGGAACCAAGAATTATGAATAAATAAGTTACCTGCACTCTTAGAAAGCCAGTGCTATTGAGTCCTAATACCTAAGGGTCAGATGTCTTAAAAATAAATTTAAAAATGCAGTTGGAATCAGCGCACAGATTTTTTGTGGATTGATTCAGATTTTGTGCACTGACTCATGCACTAATAGGTTGGATAGCAAAATAAAGAAATATAGTGAGTCACAGAATGCCCTGCCTCAATTAATATTCATTAGGCAGGTTGAAATTTGTGACTCACTAGGATTGGGCACAATCGTGGGTATAGAGTCCTGCAAGGGTCGGTAGGCCACCATTCCTGTGATTGCTTTTTAAAAATGAAAACTTTTTGTTGTTCAAAATAGCATAAAATCCATGAATAAAATTGGGCTGCTTTTAAAAAAAAGTTTTTGGAAAGGTTTTAGAGATGGTTGGCAGTGGCCCCCTGGGCCATTGACTATTCCTCCTAAAACTTGTACCCGAGCCACAAAGGGGAAGGAGTTCAGAAGGGACCAAATTGCAATTCAGGTGGGTCACCCAGAACATTCGCGTTCCAAATTGTGATTTGGTAAACATTCAGAATTTCATTTTAGGAGTCGGTAGAAGATTATTGACTGCTAAAATAGGATTTGAACATCAGGAAAATCTATTTTGTTGTCGCTAATACTATGATTTTGTGAATCAGAGTGTTTGCAACTGCAAAATAGGTCAACACCTTTGGCCATATGCCAGCAAAAATCCTCTAAAAGGAATTTAAGAGTTTAGAAGATTTTCAGAACATGTCTTGTTTGTTGGCAGGGGGGGTCTTCTTTGGTCGAATTTCAACCAGGTACTCCATCATATCAGCCCTTATGCCTGTCTGCTGAAGGTGTCAAGAACCAAGGGGCTTATTTACAAGCCCCTTGCGCCACCCATACTTCACTTTTCCCATGTCAAAAATGACGCAAAAGTGGCGCAAGGGGCTAGTAAATAAGCCCCCAAGTGTCTAGTATCCCTTGGGGGACCCAAGCCCTGTATTCAAAAGAGATACGAACATTGCACCAGCCTATTCTGTGTGATCAGAAGCATGAAACCAATCATTGTTTCTACTATGGCATGTTGAGTGCAGGACTCCACCAAGAGTCTGTCTTCTGGTGGCAAAGCTGGCACTGAAATAGCATCAAATGTAATGAACTTGGACACAAACATATCAGGTATAGAGAACAATGGAGATAGAGGCAGTGAGCTTGTACGGAATTATTGAGAAAGACAAATGAGAATGTTTCACGCGGGTTAACATTCAACTTGCCAAAAGTGAACAAAACATATCTGCAGAAATCTACTCAAATGCACACGCCACTGCAAGAACATTTGAACGGAAACGGACCAACAGCTCCTTGTGGGCACAAGCAAAAAACATTTGTGTCTCTGTCAGGAGGTTTCTGCACCAGTGGCCTCTTACTTTTCTGTGCCGACAAAATAATTTACCACGAGTAATGGATGAGGTGAGGTGAGGTGAGGTGATCCAAGGAACCTGCATACGTCTTTCTACTCTTTCCGTGCCAGCTCCTGCTTGGAGCGTTTACATAGCACTCGAGTCTGGGAGCATCTGTCGAGCTGAACCAATCAAGTGGTAAATTAGCTTCACCAACTGGACCTAGCTCCTGAAATGCGCCCCAGGCCCATGTTCCTTGGACTGCTAAGTTGTTTGTTTCCTGCTCCTACACCTAAATATAATTCTGTGTTTGCGTTTTGGGTTTTCGTAGTTTGTGTTCTCTTTTATTCCTGCACAGGAGTTGATGAGAAAATCACCTCTAGCATTAATATGCACATATTTTATAACGATTTTTTGTGGCAGACACATTAATATTTCACATGTTTAATACCCCGATATGCCTTCTGCTATTGGAAAACATTTTTAGTGTGTTATGCCTCACTGTACTCAAAATGTGCATTTTCTGTTTTATTACTTGTAGAGAATTGATTTCTAGTTATACATAAATAAAATTTAGTCTAAGGTGTTCGGTTTGGCTATTAATCAGGTTACATTTCTCTATCCGTAAATACTATACTTTTGAAAAACAACGTAATCACAGTATAAATGTCCGCCAGTAGTTTTTCTCAGAAGTTCAAATGCCAGTGAGTATCCTTATAGCAAAATATTGCATTTAATATCCCATCCCATTTTTCAGCTCCATCATCTTTGGACTATTTTCTTAGTCATAGTCTTGTGCTTAAAATAATTTGATTAGACAAGGGGGCTTCTAACCTTAATTTACATGGCAGGGAACGATATCTATCTATCTATCTATCTATCTATCTATCTAGCTATCTAGCTATCTATCTATGTCAGGGCTCAAGTCCAAAAAACAGAAGTGGGTAGACTCACCAAGTTAGGCAGAATGGGTGTGGTAACATTGTGTGTGATATCACAGGAAGTGACATCACAGCGCATGACATTGCATGTGGCATCACAACCCATGACCTCACAGGAAGTGACATCAGGTCTTAAGACCTCACATATGTTTAGCAGGTCTATCATGAGTACATTTGAGTGCCTTACAGTATTTAACACATTATATTCTGCATTGGGTTTTTGGCAAAATATTGACGCAAGCACAACACAAAATCTGGGCTTCAACTTATACATTTATTTTTTTTAAACCCTGTCACATAGAAATTGACAACAAGGAGAGACGTGGCAGTAAATCTGTTCTGCTTAAATGGTTGCAATGTCTGTATTTTAAAATACCTTATGGAGTTAAGGCACCTGCTGCAGAGATCTTTGTGTGCCAGTTAAATCTTAGGGAATAATAATAATGGTAAGATACCTTTGGAGGATTTGCAGAAGAGATCTGTGTTTTGCCTAGTCCTAGTTTTAAATCAAAGTAGCATAGAGGGTTATTATGTCTCCAGCAAAGCACATTATATAACACGCAGATGACCGATATTTATTTTATGTAAATGGGTAAGTGGGTTACTGCTTTTAAGTCAGAGATCCTTTTGTTACTTGCAGTTCATAAACTGTAATCCTTCTAATATAGCACAGTGAGGTATGAAGGACATGTGGCTTCTACACCTTGCATTACTCACTGTCTTATCTAACACATCCTTTATATTGATGTACACACATATCATTTATTGTCAAAGTATAATCTGTATATGTGATGTAAAGCACTCTGACACCCTACATTGGGATGATAGTGGTATTTAAATTGTTATTTGTGTAACTACTGGGGCGACCAACACATCTGACATTCTTACAGTGTATGCGTATCTCTTATATACAGGGACGGAACAAAGTCAAAAGCATTTTTCTCGTAAGTACCTGTGAAGTGATAAGATGTAAGCCTACGTTTCCCCTCCATTGCATCTGGGTGTAAGGCTCCCAATAGCTCCCAGCCAGGATACTCCAACAAATAGAGGCCTAATGACCCCATAACTCCGGCTTTTGTTAAGGGCGAAGCTGGAATCTGATAAGCCCCTTCCCCGCCTGCATGTGCCCCTTCCCCGTCTGCACGTTGTAGCTCAGAACAAAAGCAGACTGCGTGCAGGCGCTGCTGAAAGTGTCCCGTGTGAGAAAATTACACCAGGACAAGTTCAGCATATTTCTGTGAATTCCGGTAGAAGTAGGAAAGGAATGTGGCACTCTGGTAAAAGTGGGCAGCTTTGCATCTATCTATCTATCTATCTATCTATCTATCTATCGATCTATCTATCTGTCTATCTATCTATTGATGTGCTTTGTGTAGAATTCAAGTCACCTACCCCACTTTGTTGCAAAGGATTATAACGTTCTCCGGTTTGGAGAGGGTCTTTTAGTGAGGATAAGGCTTCGCTTCCCTGGAGATGGAGGAAGTTGATCCTGTGCTTGAAAGCAGCTTGAGAAAGGCTTCCTTCAACACGGCTGTCTTGATGCAGGTAGGCTGCACATAGAGCTGTAGGCCTCTTTTCGTCTGTATTTTTTCCTCTTGCAGGATGTCAATATGATCAGTTGGGAGCATTGTTATCTGAGGTGCTGGAATGCGATCTTATAGGGTGGCAGTCTTCTGGGGTAGCCTGGCCTGTTTCAACCAAGATCCTTGGACTCAGTGCACAGTCTTTTGTCAGTCTTAGACATCTTGAAACCTGCAGGGATGTGGTCTGACCACTTCCGATTGAGACATAGCATAAGCAGCTCCTCCTGGAATCTCAAGGTTCTAGCGTTTCACTGCTGAATTTGTGCCTTACAATATGGCGCAGCAGGACATCTGCTAAAAAATAGCGGATGTCTTGTCTGCTGGTTTAGAGAGTCATTGATACCAAAGAACTCTCAATACAATGGACAGGACATCTGATTTGGTGTCTGCCCCTCATCTGCTGCACTATAACTAAGGCCCTGTGTTACCATAGTCTAAACAGGACAGTATAAATGTCTCTTTTCAAATCTACTCTGTCATTCCTTTGCAGTAATGGGGGAAACCTGAGCACAATGGGCTGGAATCGAATTTTACATACGACTGCCAAACTCTGACATAAATGTCAAAGGTCAGCCCCAAAGTACATGCCTTGTTCTCTACTGCATCTGAGCAGGTGTAAGGATAGACCCCAGTTCCGTAATGATTCAGAGAAGGTTCATGATTATTTGAACTATCCTCCAGTCTGATGAAGATGTGAACACTACACACATACACTGGAGTTCTACTTGCACCTTCATTCTGCCTGTTGAGCTTTTTAGCTCATATTTAAAACTTGTCCCAATTTTGCACTGACTTTCCCGACAAGCGCCTATGCCTAAAGTATTGACAGTGCACATTAATGTTTAGTGTTGGTCTTTTGGTTTTGAAACGAGTATTGTTGTACTTCTGTAGCAGTGAATTTTTACTCATGTCTCTACTTTTTTTAAAAGGTTTGATGGGAGCTCCCCAGAAAGATACCCATATTAAAAAGTTGGATTTTTTCTTTTTGAAGCACCCACTACTTAATTTGAGCCGGTGGGTTCCAGTGCTCGGTGCTGCACTTAATTGACAACACCGGCACTTATAACAGTCTGCCACATGGTGGGGTTGTTTGCATGATTCACAAATGAGCACAGCAACAGTTGGTTATTAATTCAATATACATTACAAATGGCTAATATTTCCACCTAAGCCATTCTTATAGCTTTGCGGGTCTGGAATAGTCTGAATTGTCACACTTGTAGGTGTCTGATGGTTACTAGTTGTGTTGGTATTGTCACTGGCAGCGCTGGTAGGCACAATTGGTGGTGCAAGCTGCAGTGGTCTCCTGATGAGGCCCTGGCACCTAATTTCTTTTATAAATGAAGCACTGGAAACACCCTATTTCAAACCCAAAATGCATGTATATAAATGCATGCAAACAAATTTGCACTTTTGTGTCTCCTGAACGTATTGCTTTATAGCACTGTAAATCATGTTACTATTTCCTTCAAAGCCAAATAAAACTTTATTCGACCAGAGGCCATAAAGCATAGCATAAGATTAAAAACAGACAAAGCATTTTCTATTACAAAGAGATCCAGAAACAGGTGACATTAAAAATGTCTTACACATGTTAAAAAGACTACATGAAAAACCAATCTCAGGGGACAATACATTAAATTACATACCTATTCTGGATACAAAATGCAGTTTTAATGAAATGTAATACAGTAAACAAAGCTCCTGTGTTCCTAAAGATTGCAAATATGTTAACACTTCATTATGATATCTCAGATTTGATTTACGAAGAAAGGAAACCAGAAAATATCATCTCGGTCCCTATATGAAGTGCAAAATAGAATAAAGTGACTTGTGCTCTGTGTTGAAGTGCCATCACATCTACAGGATAATAAATCCCTACTCCAGACCCCTGGTATAAGGAAAGCAAATTTGGGGGCAGATTTACAAGCCCCTTGCGCCACTTTTGCGTCACTTTTAACATGGGAAAAGTGACGCAAAAGTGGCGCATGGGGCTTGTAAATCTGCCCCTTAGAGTTTAGTGTTTCCAGCCTGATTGTTGTTTACCAGTGCCGGTGAGTTGGATTCTCTATCCAGCCAAGGTATGGCTCCATACTAAGGGGCCGATTCCGACCTCGGCCGGTAGGGCTCCGGATCCGATTCGGAGCCCTATTTCCCAAACGATTCGTACGTGCGTCCGGACGAGCGAGTACGATGCGAAATCGCCGACCGACTCGTTCGGGCGTCCCAACCGCTCCGACCGACACGTTCCCGGGTCGAACCGCACCGACCGACTCGCTCGGACACGACTCGCACCGCGCAATGGAGACGTTCCCCGGCCGGGTAAGTACGATGCGCACCGCGAGCAGTCCGACCGACACGTGCCGCCCGGCTCGAAAGAGCAGTCGGAGCCGTACTTCGGGGGTCCATGTCGGACCCCCCTGTATGCGTAGCCACGCGAGTCGCACACAGGGGGGACCCATGGGTCCCCCCTACCTGTGCGTGTACGGCGCGAGTTGCTTCGCCGCGTACACACTGTAGGGGGCACCCTTGTTCGCCTCGCACCCATTGAGGCAATGGGAGCCCGCGTACGCGTTGTACGACCGGCTCCCATTGACTTCAATAGGAGTCCGAACGACTCGAGTACGATAGCATACGGACGCATCGTACTCGTTCGGTCGGGCTGCACGGGTCCGATTCGGTCGGAAATCTCTCCGGGTCCGGCTCGGTCGGAGAGATTTCCGGCCTGAATCGGAATCGGCCCCTATATGTTGTAGATATCGATAGATATCTAAACATGGAGGTTTTACCCTGGGCTGATTCTAGGCATAACTTTATACAATAGTCCAGATAACGCTGTTTATTGCACAGTTTGAGACCGCGACTAATCGTAAAAGGGTTATCCTACAAGTCCATAAGTCTTAATGCATTAAAAGATTTTTTTGGGAGGATAACTACAGAATCTGACTTGCCTTGTCTAAGGACAAGCAATTGGCAATACAGGTTCTGGTTACTGCAGTCTCAGGTGTACCCCAAATTTTCACCCTAAGCAATAACGGGGCCAGGCGAATCAGATCTTCCAGATGTGTCAGGCCCAATTCTTCATGGCATACTAAATTGGCAATTCTGTCCTGGAACAGACAACAATCTGCAATATAAATTATTTTCTGCTCCTTGGTGGCTCCCAGCTTTATTAAAGGCCCGCAATTCATTGCCATAAATCCCTCTGAAATGTATTTACTCTTGTAAAGTCTCAGCAAATCGTTTAATGGCTTGTGATGAAATGTGTGCGCAAATAAAAAAATGGCTTTCCTATTCTTTTAGAGGGACTGGAGACTAACTGTTAAAAGGGAAGCCCAACTAAAGGCCTTATTATGATGTCAGACGGACTCAAGTCCGCCCAACACGAATATACCATGTTACAACGCATGCATTTACATCACATGCTATTACATCGCGGTTTTTACAACGCAAGTCGTTACAACGACTTGCGTTGGAGGGCGCTGGACTTAGGAGTAGTTTAATTTACTATTCCAACTCCAGCCTACGTACAGTAGGGAAGGTGTTGGATAGTAAATTAAACTATTCCTTGTCCTATAGCGCCCTCCAGCGCAAGTAGTTGTAACGACTTGCGTTGTAAAAACCGCGATGTAATAGCATGCGATGTAATGCATGCGTTGTAAACGTTGTTTCCCGCCCAACACCATTGTGGAATTGGGAACGACGACCTCCGGTCAGCGGTCCCGACTGCAGCATTACAATACGACTGCAAATGGTGCGGTCGCATACACCCATTTCTGTATGGGAGCTTGTTCTGCGGCCGCAAATCGGCCATAGCACAAGCTCCAGGAGAGAAAAGGGAGAATCCGTTCATCCCTGCACTGCGTTACAGGCACCTCACATGGTGCAGGGATGAGGAGACTGCAGGGTTAAGAGGGCCCAGCTAGGGGCCCCCAAAGTCGCTTTCCGACAGGCTTTCCATGTCAGAAAACCCAACACGGAAAGCCTGTTGGAAACCAACATCGTAATCAGAAACGCCATCCATAGGGTTTACGGTCAGGCCTCTGGCCGGATTCACTTTTGACCACCTGCCTCATAATGTGGTGGTAAAAAGTGAAACCTGCGATGAGACTCGGAAAGCCTATGACCGCCGGTCAGAGGCTTTCCGAGTCTCATTGTAATGAGGCCTTAAGTGTTTGATTGAAAAGAATTCCCATATAGTTTTAAAAAATTACTTTTGCCTCAATACGGTCACCCATTCTAAACGTTTAAGACTTGGTGCGCGGACACACACATGTCATAATGAAGGAATTTGGAAAGTTAACTTGAAGATCTAACTCCTTCATAAATACCAAAAATAAATCTAAAGGTATCTGGAGCCCATTAGCTGTGTGAGCGATTAGTACAGTGTCATCTGCGTTTAGCTTAATGAGAACCGGTTTATTCCCCATTCTCCCCCAAAAAGGAATTTATAGTATTTATGTATAACAGAAAAAGAAAGGGGGCCTGCCTTACACCCCGTGTGGAGTAATTATATGAGGAGCATTCCCCGGAGTGTCCATGGAGCACCCTTACTGTAAGATCTTGATGGAGCCGGCGTCTAGGAGTTAAAAGTTCCAGTTCCACACCCATCCCTCACATAAGGTCCCATACCTTATCGCGGTTCACAAGATTGAACGCGCTAGATAGATCGATAAAGGCAAGATGGACTGATTCATTTTTAGCCTTCGTATATTTCCCAGCCTTGAGATATTTCCTTCACTTCAAGACATTATGTTATCAACAATACGCAGGAGAAAAGGCATGTTGTCTGTAAAGGAACATTAAACTACTCAAATTTCTTTAAAGCATCAATCTGGCAAACTGAATCCAAGGGTAGGGTTGCTCAGTGGGTTAAGGTTTTTGCAGCAAGAATTTTTAATCAGCATGTGACAGCCTGTGATAATAAAAGAAACAGAACTGGCTAGGTTTGGATTTTATGCGCCTACTGGAAATATCTGCATAATAGCTGCAGGGCATATATCGTATTCCCTCTGCTGCTAGCTATATCTTCACCCCAAGTCTATAAAACGAGTACCATTGAGTTTGCCAGTAAATATTTCCTATTATTGTATTGAAAGAAACAATTCTGATTATATTTCATGCATTATAATGTGTAAATTGTCAGTAAAGACGAACATATGCACCTTAAACAAAATGTACATTGAGTTGATGCCTTTGTCTAAATTACAAATAGAAATTATATGGTGGATAATTCTGCCGACTTTGTGTACGTTTTTCCAGAACTGTCTCTGCCCCCACCCCCCCAAATAAATAAAAAAATATCACAATGCACTGAAGAGACTTGAGGTTTTCATAAGTAAAGACGAAAGACTTTACTCTGTTATGGTGGCTTTGGTTGGTGTGGAAAGGTTGGATCTACTGAATGACTTTCTCTCACTAATGCCCATTTCTACATCAATCTAAAGTTGTGAATGAACGTGCTGTATACTTCCAGCTATAATAAAGGTTTCTGGTTGGTGACCAATCGAAGGACAGAAGAAGTATTTCTTGATGCCGTTCAGGATAGTGCCCATTGCGCTCGCGACCTGATTCCTGATTGCCAACTGTGGATGAGCGAATGGCTTTCGAAAAAACTCTGCATTTGGTGGGAGACCTCTGCCTTTGTAGTAATAAATACTACACCTACGCAACTCAGTAGAATTCTTTTTATCTCCCTTATGAAGATGAAAGGCTGAGTGCGTGCACAAGTAGAGGTACTAGAAAGATCCTCAGTTGGCATGCTCTTTGATGTTTGCCTTTGACTTCTTAAATCATTGTAAATAGTTGCAGGTTTCAAGTTCTCAGTTGATGGCCTTGGCATGAGGGAGGATTTCTGTAATTCTATCATTTTGGAGATGAGGGTGTCGAAGTATTTTTCATGAAGGATGAAGCTAACCACTCCATGGCAAGACACCATTTCATTTTCTCAGTGACACAGATAAATTGCGGCATGGCCATTCAATCATAGGTATCTAATGAGGCTTGAAGGGGTGAGAAGTAAGACATTTAAAGGGATAATTTACCTGGCCCTTCATGATATTCTCAGGAATTCCTTTGGGCTGATAGTTAAAAAAGGTGAGCAGAGCACAGCTCTCCAATTTGGGGGCTGGGGAAGTGCATCAGGCATCATCATTGGAAGGCACTTTGATCCATATTTATCATTTTTTCATGTAATGCAGCAAGCCACCTTGCTTGTTGCATGAAAGGGAAAGTGCAGGAACGTGCAGTATTTAACATCATACAGCACATTCCTGTCCTTTCCTAGAGCTGGCGCACTGTTGGCTGCCTAGTGCCAATGCAGGCACCCTTGCGTCATGGAGCAATGGTGCCTGCTTTGTAGGCAGGATTGGTTTTGTGCAGGAAGGGACACCTTCCTGCATAAAAACAGTCCTCAGTGGCCTTTTTCTCTTTCTATATGTGCTAAAGGAATGTCATAGCAAACAGTTATGTCTCAGAGGTGGGAACCCGGGGGCATAAGGACCTGGCCTGGGGGTGGTGGTCCCCAGGGCCATTAATGGCTTCTGGAAGGGGGCTGTGCAGCCCCCCTTCTTCTTTTTTGAGGGATTAGTACCGGGGAGGTGGTGGTCCCCGGGTCCCTGTAACCTTTGTCTTTTTCAGTGAATTTCCAAGGTATTTTAAATTCTATTTCCTAACTATAATTTGTAAGTTTTTTTTACATTTTATTTCCTAACTCTAACCACTAACCTTTGACACTAATTGTGTGAGTGAGTGCATGAGTGTCATAGTGGGTGTATGAGTGTCTGAGAAGGTTGGTAAGTGGGTGTGAGAGAGAATGAGTGGGGGCTGTAAGTGGGTATATGAGTGTCTGGGTGGGTATGTGAGAGGGTGCGTGAGTCTCTGAGTAGATCTGTGAGTGGGCAAGAGAGAGTAAGACTGATTCTGTAAATGGGTGCATGAGTGTGTCTAACTGTGTCTGTGATTGGGGATACGCATCTGTGAGTGGGTGCATGAGTGAATGGTTTTGAGAGTGTCTGAGATTTTATGTGAGTGGGTGTATGAGTGCCTGAGTGGGTTCTGCTTTTTTCTGCTCATTTTCTGCAGGCCTGGGTGGAGCTTGAGGTGTTTCACTCCATAGAATTCTGCAGAGTTACCAAAAAACTCCACCAAATTCCACGGAGTTCCGTGAGCGGGCAGGGTATTGCTCAACCACCCCTAATGCAGTCCCCTTGGCTGCTGAGGGTTGTTGGGGGCCAAGAACCCCTACTGTTGTCACAAGTAAGTCCCCCACAATGGGATTGCTGAGAACTCATGGGAGGTCTCGCTCCCTTTCTCAACCACTCTGCAAACGGGCCTCCTGGCATGCTACTGGTTGGAGGATGATTCCCCTTGGCTGCTGGGGGTCATTGGGGGCCAAGAACCCCTATTGTTGCAACCAGTTAGTCCCCACAGCAGACTTGATGAGACCTCATTGGAGGCCCTGTCCCCTTTCTCAACCACTCTGCAAAGGATCCTCCTGGTGCACTACTGGTTAGGGGATGAACTTCACTTGGCTGCTGAGGATCATTGAGGGTCAAGAACCCCTATTGTTGCCTCAAGTATGTCCCCCACAGCGGGATTGCTGAGATCTTGCTGGAGGCCTAGCTCCATATCTCAACCACTCTGTACAGGGGCCCTCTGATGCACTTCTGGTTGGGGGATGAAGTCCCCTTGGCTGCTGAGGGTCATTGGGGGCCCAGAACCACTATTGTTGCCATAAGTAAGTGCCCCACAGCGGGACTGCTGAGACCTCATTGGAGGCCCGTCCCCTTTCTCAATCACTCTGCAAACACGCCTGCTGCTGTGCTACTCATTGGAGGATGAATCCACTTGACTGCTGAGGGTCATTGGGGGCCAAAAACCTCTATTGTTGCCACAAGTCTCCCACAGCAGGATTGCTGAGACCTCGTCGGATTCCCTGTTGCCTTTCTCAACCACTCTGCAAAGGGTCCTCTTGATGCACTACTGGTTGGGGAATGAAGTCCCCTTGACTGCTAAAGGTTGTTGTTGGGAGCCAAGAACCTCTATTGTTTCCACAAGTAAGTCCCCCACAGCAGGATTGCTGAGACCTTGTCAAAGGCCATGCACCCTTTCGCCACCACTGTGTAAATGCACCTCCTGGCGCACTACTGGTTGTATCTGACCTTTATCTTGCCTCTTTCTGCTAGTTTCTGACCTTTATTTTGCCTCTTGCTGCTCGTTTCTCCCCTTTATTATGCCTCTTTCTGCTTGTTGCTGACCTTTATTCTCCTTTTTTTGCTTCTTTCTCACTGTTATTTTGCCTCTTTCTGCTCATTTCTCACCTTTATTTTGCCTCTTTCTGCTCATTTCTGACCTGTATTCTGCCTCTTTCTGCTCATTTCACACCTTTTTTTCCCTCTCTCTGCTCATTGTTGACCTTTATTCTCCCTCTTTCTGCTCGTTTCTGACCTTTACTTTGCTGCTTTCTGCATGCTTTTCACCTTTATTTTGTCTCTTTCTGCTTGTTGCTGACCTTTAGTCTGCCTCTTTCTGCTTGTTTCTTATCTCTATTTTGCCTCTTTCTGCTAGTTGCTGACCACTATTGTGCCTCTTTCTCCTCGTTTCTGACCTCTATTTTACCTCTTACACCTTGATTCTGATCTCTATTTTGCCTCTTTCTACTCGTTGATGGCATTTATTTTGCCCCTTTCTGCTCATTTCTGACCTTTATTCTGCCTTTTTCTGCTTGTTTCTGACCTTTATCCTGCCTCTTTCTGCTCAATGATTACATCTATTTTGCCTGTTTCTGCTAGTTTCTGATCTCTGTTTTGCGTCTTTCTCCTAGTTGATGGCCTCTATTTGACCTCTTTCTGCTCATTTCTGACCTTTATTTTGCCTCTTTCGGCTTGTTGCTGATCTCTATATTGCCTCTTACTGATCAATGCAGGACTCTTTTGGCCTCTTTCTACTTATTGCTGACCTTTATTGTCCCTCTTTATGCTCATTTCTGACCTTTATCTTGCCTCTTTCTGCTCATTGCTGACCTTTATTCTGCCTCTAGCTGCTCATTTCTGACCTCTATTTTTCCTCTAGCTGCTCTTGCTGACCTTTATTCTGCCTCCTTTCACTCGTTTCTGACCTATATTTTGCCTCTTTCTGCTCATTGCTGACCTTTATTTTAGCTCTTTCTGCGTGTTTCTCACCTTTTTCTTGCCTCATTCTGCTCGTTGGGACCTTTATTCACTACTAGTTGGGGGATGAAGTCCCCTTGGCTGCTGAGGGTCGTTGGTGGCCCAGAGCCACTATTGTTGTCACAAGTAAGTGCCCCACAGTGGAATTGCTGAGACTTCATTGGAGGCCCTGCCACCTTTCTGAAATCTCTCTGCAAACAAGCCTGCTGGCATGCTACTGGTTGGAGGATGAATCCACTTGGCTGCGAGGGTCGTTGGGAACCAAGAACCTATATTGTTGCCACAAGTCCCCCACAGTGATATTGCCGAGACCTCGTAGGGGGCCCTGCCGCCTTTCTCAACCACTCTGCAAAGGGTCCTTCTGGCGCACTACTGGTTGGGGGATGAAGTCCCCTTGTCTGCGGAGGTTCGTTGGGGGCCAAGAACCCCTATTGTTTCCACAAGTAAGTCCCACACTGCGGGATTGCTGAGATCTCATCAGAGGCCCTGCCCCCTTTCTCCACCACTGTGTAAACGTACCTCCTGGCACACTACTGGTTGGGGGATGAAGTCAAGAGATGAGCCCACCGGTAAATTCTACTCTGCTGGCCGTTGATGGAGTTTTTGCCGAACTCTGCATTCCAAGGGGAGCGGGGAGTGTCAAACCTCAGCAAACTGTGCCGGCAGAGCCGAGTTTACCAACCAGCCCTAGTCTTGTGCTTTTTTTCTGCTCACTTCTGACCTGTATTTTACCTCTTTCTCCTCATTGCTGCCCTTTATTTTTCCTCTTTCTGCTGATTTCTGATCTGTAGTTTGCCTCTTTGCTCTCATTTCTGACTTTTTTCTGACTTTTATTCTGCCACTTGCTGCTCGCTTCTCCCCTATAGCATGCCTCTTTCTACTCATTGCTGACCTTTATTTTGCCTCTTTCTGCTTGTTTCTCACCTTTATTTTGCCTCTTTCTGCTAATTTCTGACCTTTATTCTGCCTCTATCTGCTCATTTCACACCTTTATTTTCCCTCTCTCTGCTAATTGCTGACCTTTATTCTCCCTCTTTCTGCTCATTGCTGACCACTATTGTGCCTCTTTCTCCTCGTTTCTGACCTCTATTTTACCTCTTTCTGCTTGGTTCTGATTTCTATTTTGCCTCTTTCTGTTCGTTGATGGCCTTTATTTTGCCTCTTTCTACTCATTTCTGAACTTTATTCTGCCTTTTTCTGACCTTTATCTTGTCTCTTTCTGCTCATTGATTACATCTATTTTGCCTTTCTCCTAGTTGATGGCCTTTATTTTGCCTCTTTCTGCTCCTTTGTGGCCTTTATTTTGCCTCCTTCTGCTTGCTGCTGATCTCTATTTTGCCTCTTTCTGTTCATTGCTGTACTCTTTTTGAATCCTTCCATTCATTTTCCCTCTTTGTGCTCATTTCTGACCTTTATTCTGCCTCTTTCTGTTTGTTTCTGACATTTATCTTGCCTCTGTCTGCTTGTTGCTGACCTTTGTTCTGCCTCTTGCTGCTCGTTTCTGACCTCAATTTTGCCTCTTTCTGCTCAATGCTGACCTTTATTTGCCTCTTTCTGCTTCTTTCTGCTTGTTTCTCACCTTTATTCTGCCTCTTGCTGCTCATTTCTCCCCTATAGCATGCCTCTTTCTACTCGTTGCTTACCTTCATTCTGCCTCTTTCTGCTTGTTTCTCACCTTTATCTTGCCTCTTTCTGCTCATTTCTCACCTTTATGTTGCCTCTTTCTGCTAATTTCTCACCATTATTCTTCCTCTTTCTGCTCGTTTCACACCTTTATTTTCCCTCTCTGTGCTCATTGCTGACCTTTATTCTCCCTCTTTCTTCTCGTTTCTGACCTTTGCTTTGCCTCTTTCTGTTCATTTTGCACCTTTATTTTGTCTCTTTCTGCTTGTTGCTGACCTTTAATCTGTCTCTCTCTGCCTGTTGCTGATCTCTATTTTGCCTCTTTCTGCTCATTGCTGACCACTATTGTGCCTTATTCTCCTCGTCTCTGACCTCTATTTTACTTCTTTCAGCTTGATTCTGATCTCTATTTTGCCTAATTTCTATTCGATAATGGACTTTATTTTGCCTCTTTCTGCTGATTTCTAACCTTTATTCTGCCTTTTTTGAACCTTTATCCTGTCTCTTTCTGCTCATTGATTTATCTATCTTGTCTCTTTCTCCTAGTTGGTGGCCTTTATTTTGCCTCTTTCTGCTCATTTGTGACCTTTAGTTTGCCTCTTTCTGCTCATTGCTGAACTTTATTCTGCCTCTTGGTGCTCATTTCTGACCTCTATTTGACCTACCTCTTTCTGCTCATTACTGACCTTTATTCTTCCTCTTTCTGCTCCCTTCTGACCTTTATTCTGCCTCTTTCTGTTTGTGTGTATGTGTGTGCTCTCATCAATCCTGTTGTGTGGGATTTACTGCTGGTGTATATACATTATATATACATATATGTGTGTGTGGGGTGGGTGTGTGTGCCCACATAAAAATATATATATATCAGTCAATCAATCAATCAATCAGGGATTTGTGAAGAGCACTACTCACCTGTGAAGGTCTCAAGGTGCTTGGGGGGGCGTGCAGCTCCGATTCAGCCAAAGAGCCAGGTCTTGAGGCTCTTTCTAAAGGTGTGCCGAGTGGGGTAGGCTCTTCCACCTGCTCTGGCTCTGCAAATATATATATATACACATAACAAGGTCACGGCTGTGACCAAAACGTGTCTTGGCAGACAAGGAAGGTAGAAAATAAAAGTAATTGGAAATTACCGGTGTCTGCGCCTCGTCTCTTGGGGGATTAAAAAATTGATTACGGGAGGCAAAAGATGTATATATATATTTTTTTTTCCCACTGAAAAAAAGGTTACAAGGATGTTATAGTTAGTCTCAGATTTCACTCATACAAAACCATATAAATTCAACAGTTATAGTTACGTGAGCTAACTATAACGTACGCTTAATATATATATATATATATATACATATATATATATATATATATATATATATATATATATATATATCCATGTATATTTGTATATATACATATATATGCGTGTGTGCTCTCAGCAATCCTGCTGTGTGGGACTTACTGCTGGTAACAGGAAGGCTTATTGGCCCCCAAGGACCCTCAGGAGCCAAGGGGTCTTTATACCCCAACCAGTAGTGTGCCAGGAGGTGTGTTTGCATAGTGGTGGAGAAAGGGGGCGGGGCCTTGAGTCACCTTCCACAATCCCACTCTGTGGGATTTACTGGAGGTAACAGGAAGTGTTGTTTGCCCCCAATATCATTGCTCAACAAAGGATTGACATTTTGCCCCAACAAAGACATCAATACACCAAACTTACGTATCGACCTCTACAAATTTTGTCGGAAAATAAAACTCAAAAAATATTTTGAAGAAAAATCATTTGCAACTAGACATCAAACAAATTTGAGTCAGGAGACTTCGCCCCTGAGCTTAAAAGACATCCCCACCCTGAGAGCTTTAGTAGCCCTACAAACTGGGACAGAAACAACAATAGAACAACATCAATCTTCTCAAGATACCAACCAGGAATTCTGCCAAACGATGGGGTTTGAAAGAAACAAAGGTGGCAATAGTGGTTTAAAAACACAATCGACCTTTTGCCCACAACTCCCACTGGGCAATAAGATTGATCTATTTCATGAGATTATGGTGGAGGAAATCAACAAAATGTCGATCAACAACTTTGGCAACACCAACAAGAAGAAAAACAAAACCAAAAAGAAATCATGGAATCTAACATCAGAGGAATATAAAGCATTAAAAGACCTGAGAGAAGATCATGATATAATAATAAAAGCCTCGGATAAAGGTGGAAACATCGTTATTCAAAATCGTGAGAGCTACATAAAAGAAGCCAATAGACAACTAGGCAATAAAGACCATTACGAAAAATTGAAAACAAATCCAATGACGACCTGGATGGAGGAATATCATCAGAAACTACTTACATGGAAAGATAAGAATCTTATGGATCTGGAAGAATTCTTATACTTAAAAACTGACCACCCAATCATCGCAACAATCTACTTTCTCCCGAAAGTACATAAATCAACCCAAGATCCACCAGGAAGACCGATAGTGAGTTCCATCGGATCTCTGCTGGAATCAACATCTCGATTTATTGACATCTTCCTCATGAACTATGTAACAGCTCTTCCATCCTATCTGAGGGATACGATGGATTTCCTGAACAAAATCAAGGAGATTTCATGGAAAGAAGGCTACATTATGGCCTCAATCGATGTCTCGTCACTTTATACTTCGATCCTCCACTCTGATGGGATAGCAGCGGTGAGACATTTTCTACAAGCAAGGTCCATAAGTTATCTTGAGCACTCGGAAATGTTAATAGAAATGCTCACATACTGCCTAACACACAACGTCTTTTTATTCAAAGGTGACCTTTTCCTGCAAAAGCAGGGAACTGCTATGGGGACATCTTTCGTGCCGACTTATGCTAACCTACTGATGGCTGTATGGGAGACAGAAGTACTGAGAAATGAAAAATCTGGGAACATCAAATTTTGGTCAAGATTTATAGACGACCTTTTCATTATTTGGGAATGTAATCATACCAACCTCCAGAACTTTCTGAACTCTCTCAACACAAATAAATACAACCTAACTTTCACATCCACAGTAAGTTCAACCAATATCATCTTTTTGGATGTGGAAGTTTTTATTCAAGGTCAAAAGATATGCACAAAAATGCACAAGAAACCCACCTCATGCAACAGTATTTTGCATGCGAATAGTGGGCATCCACAAAATCTTAAATCGAGCATTCCCTACGGGGAAATGCTGCAAGCAAAAAGGAATTGCTCCGAGACATCAGACCTGAATTTACAATTAAAAGAAATGAGTGAGCGCTTTCAAGAACGAGGATACCCCCTTGATGTGATCACCACTGCAAGAAATAGAGTCACCTTAACAACAAGAGCAGATCTATTACGCACAAACAAAGAAAATCCGGAGAGATGCAGAAAAAAAGATGAGACTAAGACCAGACTTATCATTGAATTCAACAACCAATGCAATGAACTAAAAAAGATCCGAAAGCACTGGAGCATTTTAATGTTAGACGAAACAGTTCAAAGGGTACTGTCTCCCCAACCTAACATCACATACAGGAAAACTGCCTCCTTGGGAGATATACTCACACAGAGTCACTTTGAGTCAAAAAAAGAAGTCATACCATCATGGCTCAATACTCCAGGATTCTGGAAATGCTCCAAGTGTAGAGCATGTGATCATGGTCAAAATATGACTACATATCTACTCCAAAATGGTCAAACTGAGAAAATTAAAGATCACATCACGTGTGAATCAAAATTTGTCGTATATCTATTGGAGTGCCCATGCAGAAAATTATACGTTGGGAGTACCATCAATGAACTAAAACTAAGAATCTTATAACACTTGAGAGCCATAAAAAACAAAGTGGCTCTCAAGTATCCAATGGCTAAGCATTTTCACGAATTTCACTCCAGTGACTGCAAACAATTGAAATACTCAGGAATCAAGGTCGTAAAACAAAAAGAAAGAGGTGGAGACCTAACCCTCAATCTACGTAGAACTGAGTCTAGACTAATCTTAGCCATTGGCACCGAGAACCCGTCAGGACATAATCTGGTTGCCGAACTACATGTCCACCTGTAATGTAGAAGAAAAATAAGAAAAAATGACGAGTTTCAATATGGCAGAAAACCAAGTAACCAAAGAAATATGGGAACCCTGGATATACCATAAGATATTATCATTTGCTGCTAGAACTATTTTTTGGAAAACAAGGAATAGATGGGATACAAAATATTTGGAACATTGCCTTCTCAGTATGAACAGTATGAAACAATTATAGTTTTTATTGATGTTTTTAAACATATGGACTAATTTTTAGGCGTTGTGATTGACGAATTTAGAACCTTGAATTACGATCTATAATCCAACTATTATTGAATTTTTTGTGATTAGCTATGTACTTTACAGTTACTTAGTTCTTGAATAATATCGAGATTATAAATATACTAGTCACTTTATAAATATAAGAACAGAATTAGAATATAATATTCATCCAATGACTGTTGGGTATTGAAAACAAAAGTCAAAAAGTACTTTACAGTGACTGGTTCATATAATGGAGATGTCAATCAAATACATATCGCCTTAGATTGCAAGAGCATATGTTTACTGAAATCAAAACAGCTTATGTTCAATGTAATAGATTTCATAATACATACCGAGAAAATCGGAGTAACATAAAATTAGAACCCATGAGATTTTCCTATGATTCGTACACACTATTCCTTTAAAGTAAACCAAATGAATTTATAAGGTTGCCTCAAATCATACATGATGGATTATTGTATTTATCAAATCTTCATTTTAAGAATAGGATTGATTTTTGTCTAGTCTGTCTTCACATACAATATGGGTAATCAGCACTTTAAAAGAGACACTCTGGGCTCCAGGACTCTATGGTCCAGTAGAAGGCTGGGAGCCGAAACGCCTAGACCGTCCTCTACCGTTTATGCTTGCACTTTGGTCTAAATAAAGCACTGTTTTTTGGAATACTTGCCGGTTGTTGTGCTGTGATCCTTCGCCGAAGCTCCAGGATTGGGAAGGAGGTTTGGAGGAATATTAAACATATACATATATATATGTATATATATATATCTATGTATATATGTGTATATACATATATATGTGTGTGTGCTCTCAGCAATCCTGCTGTGTGGGACTTACTGCTGGTAACAGGAAGGCGTATTGGCCCCCAAGGACCCTCAGGAGCCAAGGGAACTTTATACCCCAACCAGTAGTGTGCCAGGAGGTGTGTTTGCATAGTGGTGGAGAAAGGGGGCTGGGCCTTGAGTCACCTTCCACAATCCCACTCTGTGGGATTTACTGGAGGTAACAGGAAGTGTTGTTGGCCCCCAAGGACAGTCACAAGCAAGTTTTGTAGCAGGAGGCCCCTTTGCAGAGTAGTTGAGAAAGGGGGTAGCACCTCCGGCAACTTCCCCTAGGGCCCAATAATATTTTTTATTAAGGAAGAGGTGCAGTGTGACCCTCCTCCCCTGGCTGATTTCGGCCCTGGGGACCCCATCCATGGGGCCCAGCACTTAAAATAAAACATTTATTGGGGGATTTTGGCCCTTGGGACCCATCCCACAGGGTCTAGCCTTTTAAAAAAAAATAAAAGGGGAGGGGGCCATGCATCTCCCATTCCCGGGTCCCAGCCTATTTGTGATAGGTGATGTGGGCCCGCATTGTCTCTGCCAGTTCCCCCGCCTCTTGCTGGAGCCAGAATTACTTACAGACATAGGGAGCAGCTAAACATGCAGCTCCCTGTGTCTGAAAGCAATTTGTCTGTTTACCTGCTCACTTGA
This sequence comes from Calotriton arnoldi, assembly GCA_963921515.1. Classification (NCBI taxonomy): domain Eukaryota; kingdom Metazoa; phylum Chordata; class Amphibia; order Caudata; family Salamandridae; genus Calotriton; species Calotriton arnoldi. Next base: position 832,457 of record CAWUFW010008329.1, on the reverse strand, counting down.
TATTGGGCAGGGAAACAGACAAATGCTTTACTTCCATCAAGCGACAGTATTTCTCTCATTGGCTCCAAGAGGGGGGCTGCATGGCCTATCTCCTTTGTTGTAGCAGGACCTGCCCCGGAGAGGTAGCAGTCCCTGGGGCCAAAAATGGCCCAGGAGGGGTCTGTCCGGCCCCCCTTCCATTAAAATATACAAATTTGGCCCAAGGAGGTAGTGGTCCCAAGGGCCCGGGGGGTCCCTGAGGTCCCACATTACAAATTAAATTGCCTCGGGAGGTGGTGGTCCTTGGGACCCGGGGGGTCTGAGAGGCCCCCTTTAAAAACTCATAAGCCCCGGGGAGGTGGTGGTCCCTGGGGCATTTATAAGCCCCAGGATGGGGGGCCCATGTGCCTCCCTGCTTTAAGTGCCACATGCCCCTGGGACCTCGCCCACCCAAGAGCCTATTTCTATAGAAACACGGGAGGCCACACTTCTTTTCTTTTTAAAATTGGCGGGAGCCGTGGCTAGAGCATGGCTCAGCCAACATTTTTTTTTTTTGAAAAACTTTATTTTGCCCTTCCAGAGTCCTAGGGGGTCCGGATATTCCTACTCTGCCCCCTTTTCTTTATTTTGCAGTTTTTTGTTGGGACTCAGCTTAAGCCGAGACCCAAAATGGCTGCCAACACTTCCTGGTTTAAAGTGTTGGCAGCCAATCAGATTTCAGCACGAGTACTATTGGATCCTCAGAGGATCCTCGTCCCTATACATACAATTTGGTTTTTCTCTTAATATCTCAAAAACTGCTTAACAGAATTATGCCAATTTGCAAAAAGGTCTCTTTCTGGACCAACAGCTACCTCTCTGCCAAATTTGGTGTAATTCTGTTTAGCAGTTTGGGCTGTAGTTGTGTCTAAAATCTCTATGGGAATTAACATCGGGAAAACACATTTTGGTAGCCCCTTTTTTCTTGGCCCAGCTTGACGTATCATCCCAAAACTTTCAAGACAACAACTGAAGTGAGCATCGTATTAGTTTTAAAATTTTAGTTAGGATTGAAAAAACGGTCCCAAAGTTAGTGGAAAATGAAAAAATGCTCTTCGTATGGAAAGTAGGTCCTAACTATAACTTCCTACTGGTGACCGTCAGTAGGTAACATATATATATATATAAATATATATATAATTTTATAACACACGTGATTTTTCTCATACTCATTCACGAACGCACTGTCTCGTTCTTTCACACTCACACCCGTTCACACATAATATTTATTGACTATATAAAGCCATTTTCACAAGGGCTCACAGGTGGCCGCCACTGCTCCTAGGAACGCATTTTCTCCATGTTAATTTCCATAGGAAACTTTAGACAAGGCTAGAGCCCGAATTGCAGAACGGAATTACACCAAATTTGGCCAAATGGTAGCTCTTGGTTCAGAAAGCGTTCTTTTTGTTAAATGGTGTAAATCTGTTCAGTAGTTTTTGAAAAATTTAAATATTTACAGATATTAATAAATGGACGTGAAGGATCCGCAAACCCTCCCAATCTCAAGCCTGAGATCTGATTGGATGCCAACACTTCAAACCAGGAAGTGTTGGCAGCCATCTTGTGACTCGGTTGAACTGAGTCACAAGAAAAAAAGGTAAAAAAACAAGAAAAGGGGGCGGGGTAGAAACACCCTGACCCCCTAGGCCTGCTCAAGGGGTCCCACAGGGACCCAGAGGGCCGAAAAAAGCATTTTTTTGAAAGATTTTATGCGGGAGGCAAGTAGGGTCCGCGAATTACGCTGAAAATCTTTAACAAACGAAGCGCGGTCTCCCGCGCTTCATTTTCTTTAAGCCGCCTTGTGGGCCATGTCCCGGGGACAATGCCATAGTGTGATGTGAGGGCCCGCGGGGGTCTCCGCAACACGGGGACCGCCACCTCCCCGGGGTGATAATTATTAAATGCAGGGTGGCATGTAGCTTTATTGGTTTTTTTAATTAAAAATGCATGGGAGGGGCTCCTGCCATCCCACGCAGCCCCGGGGACTGCAACCTCCCCGGGGCTTTAATCAATACATGCGGGGGCCATGCAGGCCCACACAGCCCTGGGGACCACCACCTCCCAGGGGCTTATTTTATTAAATTCAGGGGGCCACGTGCCCCCCAGCCCCGGGGACCGCCACCTCCCCAGGGCTATTAGTAAAATTGAAGTGTGGGGGGGCTCAAGCCCCCCCCACAATGCCCCAGGGACCACCAACCCCTTCCCGGGCATACATTAATTAAAATGCAGAGGTCCGTTGCGGACCCCCGGCCCGTGGACCACCACCTTCCTGGGGCTTTAAATGTGATGGGACGGGGCTGTGGGGCCCCCCTCTAGGAGCCCTCCATGGTCCTGGGGACCGCCATGCCCCAGGGCCGTCTCCAGCAATGTCCCGGGGTGCCCACCCTGGGACTTTGCAGTTTGCGATGGCATGGTGGAGCACTGCTCCTGCCAGGCCATAGCAAACTTCTGCTTCTCAGAAAAACTGCTCTCGCTTCCATGAAGCAAAGCAGAATTGCTTTTGGGCAAAAGGAGCTGCATGTCAGCAGCTCCCTTTGCCCAAAAGCAATGCCGGCTCCCGCAGGAGGCAGGGAGCCGGCAGGGACTGCGGGGTCACTAGGCTTCCCCCTGCAGTCCCCAACCAGAGGCAAAGCCCCGAGTGATTGGGTCCCCAGGGCCAAAAATGGCCCGGGAGCGGGGCAGTTTGGCCCCTCTCTTTTTAAATAAAAGAAATGGCCTGGCCCCGGGTGATGGCGAGGACAAAAATGGGCTGAGGAGGGGGCCGCTGGGCCCCATCCATCAAAAAAATTAAAAGAAATGGACAAGCCCCGGGGATGTGATCCCCAGAGCCAAAAAAGGCCCAGAAGGGGGAACACTCGGCCTCCCTCCCTTTTTAAGTTTAAATACAAAAATGGCCGAACCCTGGGGATGGCGGCCCCGGGGCCAAAATCAGCCTTGGGAGGGGGGCCACGTGGCCCCCTTCCCGTTTTTTTTTTAAATGGCTCAGGCCCTGGGTGATGGAGTCCTCAGGGCCCAAAAAGTATTAAGGGAAGGGGGGCACACAGTCCCCCTTCCCAAAACAGGGCAAAGAAATCAGAAGCCGGCAACTCGCCAGAGGCCCCAACCCATCCCTTCACTACTTTGCAAACGTGCCTCCTGGCATGCTCTGGGTTGGGGGATGCAGTCCCCTGCAATGCTGAGGGTCCTTAGGGGCCAACTAGTCCACCAGGTACCTCCAGTAAGCCCCACACAGTGGGATTGCTGAGAGGTGGTTGGAAGCCGCTCCCCTTTTTACACCACTCAGCAAACACACCTCTTGGTGCACTGCTGGTGGGGCAATGAGGTCCCCTTGTGTCCTGAGGATTTCAGGACTAAAGTGGACCTCATCACCCCACCAGCAGTGCACCAGGAGGTGCGTTGCCAGAGTGGTGTAAAAAGGGGGCATGGCCTCCGACTGCCTCTCAGCAGTCCCACTGTGTGGGGCTTAATGGAGGTGACAGGAGTGCTAGTTGGCCCCCAGGGATCCACAAGAGGCAAGGGGACTTCATCCCCCAACCAAGAGCACACCAAGAGGCGTGTTTGCAGAGTGGTGGAGAAAGGGGGCATAGCCTGCAGCCACCTCTCAGCAATCCCACTGTGTGGGGCTTACTGGAGGTAACAGGTAGGCTAGTTGACCCTAAGGGCCCCCAGCAGTGAAGGGGACTTTATTCCCCAACCAAGAGCAAGCCAGTGGTGGGCAAAGGGGGCATGGCCTGCTATCAGAACGTATCAATCCTGCTGTGTGGGACTTACTGGAGGTAATAGGAGGGGTAATTGGCCCCCAAGGATGTCTTTGCTAAGAGGTCTTCGGAGGCCCGCCCCCCTTTCTCCACCACTCTGCAAACGTGGCTCCTGGCACACTACTGGTTGGGGGATGAAGTCCACTTTACTCCTGAGGGACTTTGGGGGCCAAGAAACCCTCCTGGTACCTCCTGTAAGTCCTACACAGCGGAATTCCTGAGAAATGGTTGGAGGCCCAGACCCCTTTTTCCACCACTCTGCAAACGTGACTACTAGTTAAACAAGCATTTGCAATGCAATAGGTCTCGCATTTGCGAGAGTTAGAGCTTTTGACGTTGTAAATGTAAACATTTTTTACTAATGTTTTTTGGAGTGGAGTGGATATACGCTGTGTGCAGTGAAATTATGTGGTATGTTGTGCAGTGAAATTTTGTGGATAGAAAGTATGTGATATTTAGTGTATAGGAATTATGTGGAGTGGGATTATGTGTTATAGAGAGTAATTATGTGGTATGGTAGTCTGTGTTGTGGAGTGGTAACCTCAGATTTAGTCCTCCTCATTTCCATAGAAGCTAAACTACAAACTCAATGAGACATAAAAAAAGAAGCAACCACAGAGGAGCACTTGTGGGCCTAGTCAGAGGTATGAGCAGGGCCACTGGAATTATGCAACTGTTCGGCCACGCCGATTTTTGCGTAATTATACATTTTCCGCATTTTCCACATTATCCATCATCTGCCGCATAATCTGCAGATTTGAACAAAAAAAAACCTTGTTTCCAGCTCAAACGGCTCCCATGTTACCAAAAATGCAGCAACACTTGTTACAGCGTGGTGAAAGACCCTTTGCAAAGCTGGAATGGTCACCTGGTACTTATTGCTAAATTTGGGTGTTAAATTGGTACTAATGGTTGCAAACCTCTCTTGCTTCTTTCTGTGCCTCTTGCCTCTTTTTGCATTTCTCTTGCTTCTTTCAGCACCTCACTTGCCTCTTTCTGCACCTCATTCTCTTCTTTCTGCACCTCACTTGCCTCTTCCTGCACCTCATTGTCTTCTTTCTACACCTCACTTGCCTTTCTGTACCTCTCTTGCCTCTTTCTGCACCTCACTTGCCTCTTTCTGTACATCACTCCCTTCTTTCTGTACCTCTCTTACCTCTTTCTGCACCTCTTATGCCTCTTTCTGCACCTCACTTGCCTCTTTCTGCACCTTACTCTCTTCTTTCTGCACTTCTCTTGGCTCTTTCTCCACTTCCCTTGCCTCTTTCTGCACCTCACGTGCCTCTTTCTGTACCTATCTTGCCTCTTTCTGTACCTCACTTGCCTCTTTCTGCACTTTTCTTGCCACTTTCTGCACTTCTATTGCCTTTTTCTGCACTTCTCTTGCTTCTTTCTGCACATCTCTTGCTTCTTTCTGTGCTTCTCTTGCCTATTTCTGCGCTTCTCTTGCTTCTTTATGAACTTCTCCTGCCTCTTTGTACTTTCTTGCTTCTTTCTGCACCTCTCTTGCCTCTTTCTGTAATTCTCTTGCTTCTTTCCGTGCCTTTCTTCCTCTTTCTGCACCTCTCTTGCTTCTTTCTGCACCTCTCTTGCCTCTTTTTGCACCTTTCTTCCTCTTTCTGCAGTTCTCTTGCATCTTTTTGCAACTCTTTTGCCTCTGTCTGCACCTCTCTTGCTTCTTTTTGCACTTCTCTTCCCTCTTTCTGTACCTCTCTTGCCTCTTTCTGCACCTCTCTTGCCTATTTCTGCACTTCTCTTACCTCTTTCTGCACCTCTGTTGCTTCTTTCTGCACTTCTCTTTTTTCTTTCTGCACCTCTCTTGCTTCCTTCTGCACCCCTCTTGCCTCTTTCAGCACCTGTCTTCCCTCTTTCTGCACCTCTCTTGTCTCTTTGTGCAATTCTCTTGCCTCTTTCTGCACTTCTTTTGCCTCTTTCTGCACCTCTGTTGCTTCTTTCTGCACATGTCTTTCTTCTTTCTGCACCCCTGTTGCTTCTTTCTGCAGTTCTCTTGCCTAGTTCTGTACCTCTCTTGCCCATTTCTGCACCTCTCTTTCCTCTTTCTCCACCTCTCTTGCCCCTTTCTGCACCTTACTTGCCTCTTTCTGTACTTCTCTTGCCTCTGTCTGCACTTCTCTTGCTTCTTTATGTGCCTTTCTTCCTCCTTCTGAAGTTTTCTTGCTTCTTTCTGCACTTCTCTTGCCTCTTTCTGCACCTCGCTTGCCTCTTTATGTACTTCTCTTGTTTCTTTCCACACTTTTCTTCCTCTTTCTGCACCTCTCTTGCTTCTTTCTGCACCTCTCTTGCCACTTTCTGGACATATCTTCCTCTTTCTGCAGTTCTCTTGCTTCTTTCTGCACCTCTATTGCCTTTTTCTGATTCTCTCTTGCCTCTTTCTGCACCTCTGTTGGTTGTTTCTACACTTCTCTTGCTTCTTTCTGCACCCCTCTTGCTTTTTCTACACCCCTCTTGCATCTTTCTGCACCCTTCTACCCTCTTTCTGCACCTCTGTTGCTTCTTTCTGCACTTCTCTTGCCTCTTTCTGTACCCTCTTGCCTCTTTCTGCACCAGTCTTCCCTCTTTCTGCACCTCTCTTTTCTATTTGTGCACCTTTCTTGTCTCTTTCTGCACTTCTCTTACCTCTTTCTGTACTTCTCTTGCTTCTTTCTGCACTTCTCTTGCTTCTTTCCGTACCTCTCTCCTGCTTCTTTCTGTAACCCTCTTGCCTCTTTCTGCACCTCTCTTCCCTCTTACTGCACTTCTCTTGCTTCTTTTTGCACCTCTGTTGTTTTTTTCTGAACTTCTCTTGTCTCTTTCTGTACCCCTCTTGCCTCTTTCTGCACCTCTCTTGCTTCTTTCTGTACCTCTCTTACTTCTTTCTGCGCCCCTCTTGCCTCTTTCTGCACCTCCCTTGCCTCTTTGTACAGTTCTCTTGCCTCTTTCTGTACCTCTGTTGCTTCTTTCTGTACTTCTCTTGCCTCTCTCTGCTCCCCTCTTGATTCTTTCTGCACCTCTGTTTCTTCTTTCTGCACTTTTCTTGCTTCTTTCTGCACCTTTCTTCCTCTTTATGCACTTCTCTTGCCTCTTTATGCTTTTCTCTTGCTTCTTTCTATACCTTTCTTCCTCTTCCTGCACCTCTCTTGCCTCTTTTGGCACCTGTCTTACTCTTTCTGCTCTTTTCTTCCTCTTTCTGCACATGTCCTACCTATGTAGGCATATTTTGAAATTAGCATTTAAAAAACCTTAGAAAGTCACTGAAAAAACCACAAGTTTCAGGGACGTCATAGTTAGAAATAAGTATTTAAAAAACCTTAGAAATTTACTGAAAAAAACAGAGGTTTCAGGGACGTTATAGTTAGAAATAAGTATTTAAAAAACCTTAGAAATTCACTGAAAAAACCACAGGTTTCAGGGACGGTATAGTTAGGAATTAGCATTTAAAAAACCTTAGATATTCACTAAAGAAAACACAGGTTTCAGGGACGTTATAGTTAGGCTGACATTTCACTCATACAAAACCAGAGAAATTCAGCCGTTATAGTTAGCTGAGCTAATTATAACTCGCGCCCCTGCAATGCACTGCTGATGACGTCACATATTGCATCACTCATGACTTGGTCAGTGACATCACTGATGACATCTCAAACGACATCACTGATGACATCATCCACTTAATATCTGATGCACCTCCTCACACCCTAATATAACCTTTCAGACACCCACTCTAAAATACAGACTACCATTCTCAAAGCCATAGACACATCAATACCGGTTAGTACATACCCACTCACTGATTCATAGGTCAACACACACAACCACTCACTCACCCATAGTCACTCATACACACAGTCACTCATCAATACAGCCACTGATATATGCTCTCATACACCCATACAGACACTCACACACCTCCACTCACCCATAGAGTTACTCACACACCTAGTCAGTCCCCCAAAGAATCAGTCATACTGCCATTTACTCACCTATACAGTTATACACACACCATCTCACTTATTCATACAGATACTAACACATACTTACTCTCTTATACAATTACTGACACAAGCACACATCCATACAGCCACTCTCTCTCACGTATAGTCACTTATATACTCCAACACTCACATATACTGCCTCTCACATATGTAGTTACTCACACATATACCACTGAGCCATCCATTCACTCACCAACACAGCTGTATGCATACTCACTCACCCATACAACCCCTTGCAGACACACTCATGAACCCATACACCCAGTGAATCACCCACTCACAGATCCATGCAGGGGGTCACTCACCCCCACCCTCCCACACAGACACTCAGGCACCCATACAGGTACTCAGACAACCAATCATTACCCATATAGACACTCATGTAGCTACTCTTTAACCCATACAGCCACTTACACACCAACTGACAGACTGATACAGACATTCACACAGATTAGTAATTCACCCATGCATTCACTAAGACATGTTTAATCACTCACTTATACAGTCGGTCACGCACCCACTAAATCATCCAGTCAGACACTCATACACCCACTCATTCTTCAACATACCTTGTCGTATATATATAACATTCTTAAACTTTTTAGAAACACTCAGTCGCTAGATGATGTCAGCAGTGATGTCATTTGAGATGTCATCAGAGATGTCATCAGTAAAGTCACTGACCATGTCATGAGTGATGTAATATGTGACATCATCAGCAGTGCATTGCAGGGGTGTGAGTTATAGTTAGCTCAGCTACCTATCAATCAATCAGGGAATTGTAAGCGCGCTACTCACCAGTGAGGGTCTCAAGGCGCTGAGGGGGGGTGTCCGCAGATCTGTTTAGCCAAAGAGCCAGGTCTTGAGGGTCTTTCTGAAGGTGTTCAGGGAGGGGGCGCGTCTGATGTCTGCCGGTAGCTCGCTCCAGGTCTTACTATAACGGCTGAATTTCTCTGGTTTTGTATGAGTGAAATGTCAGCCTAACTATAACGTCCCTGAAACCTGTGGATTTTCAGTCAATATATATCTATATATATATCTATAATCTCATTTTTCTATATATTTGTATCTATTTTGTGCTGCAATATTTTTAGTATGGTTTTATACAATACTAACAATTCCTTATGTCCTCTAATGTTTTTCACATTTGTGACTCCCAGACAAATTCTCCGTTTTCATCCTTGATTTGAGATGTCATCAGTGATGTCATCAGTGATGTCACTGACCATGTCATGAATGATGTAATATGTGATGTCATCAGCAGTGCATTGCGGGGGCGCGAGTTATAGTTGGCTGAACAAACTATAACGGCGGAATTTCTCTGGTTTTGTACGAGTAAAATGTCCAACTAACTATAACGTCCCTGAAACCTATGGTTTTTCAGTGAATTTCAAAGGTTTTTTAAATGCTAATTTCTAAATATAAAGTCCCTAAAACCTATGGTTTTTTCAGTGAATTTCAAAGGTTTTTTAATGCTAATTTCTAACTATAACGTCTGTAAAACCTATGGTTTTTCAGTGAATTTGAAAGGTTTTTAAATGCTAATTTCTAACTATAACGTCTGTAAAACCTATGGTTTTTTCAGTGAATTTCAAAGGTTTTTAAATATTAAACTACTATTCTGCTATTTGTCATTAGTACTGTTTTTTCTAACTTTTCCACTACATAAAAGAAAATAAACTGTAAAACTGTTGTGTATTGTAATATATTTCACAAATTACAGTGTTACTTATCAAATAATACAACATCATTTAAAGCTGTGTCTGCATACCTCAGAGAGCATAGAATGGGGTCGATCTACAACAACATATGTTTTGATATGGCTGATATCTACAGAAGTGATGGAGTACACTTCACAGATGAGTTTTTCTCAATAACCTAAAGCTGTGCATCCGCACTTACATGTAGCTCCAACTAATAAACACAAGGGCTCTTTTTAGAGCCGCCTTATATTCCCAATATCGGCTTGCAGAGTGACAGCTGTGTTCCAGCTAGCAGAGGGAGACCTGCGGGCCGTCGGGCAGGCTCGCAGAGGAAGAGCTGCGGCCCGTGGGCTCGGCTCACAGAGCGAGAGCTACGGGCTGTCAGCTCACAAAAGCACAGCAGCGTACTGGCTCGCAGAGGGAGAGCTGTGGTCTGACTCGCAGAGGGAGAGCAATGGGCCAACAGGCCTGCTAGCAGAGACACAGCTTCGAGCTAACAGGCTGGCTTGCAGAGGTACAGCTGCGGGCCCGAGCTACGACCCAACGGGCTGACTCACAGAGGGAGAGCAACGGGCCGACGGGCCTGCTAGCACAGACACAGCTACGATCTAACGGGGTTGCTCGCAGAGGTAGAGCTGCGGCCCGACGGCTCGCAGACTCAGAGCTGCGAGCCGACGGACTAGCTTCTAAAGGCATAGCCACGAGCTGGTGATGTGGGGAGAGGGAGCGTGAAAGGGGTATCTCGCACAGACAGAGCTGTGGTATATTTTCAGTGTTGCCACGCAGAGGTAGAACTACGCCATGATGGCTTGTAGAGGGTGAGATGCGAGCTGACAGACTGAATCACAAAATGGCTGCCAACACTTCCTAGTTTCAACAGTTTGCAGCCAATGAGCCGCAAGCTCGTGCTCGTAACGCCTCATCCAAACAGATGTCAGAATTCTCAAATATTGATATCTGTAAAATTTGATATTTCTCAAAAACTACTTAACGGATTTACCCCATTTAAACAAAAGCGTGCTTTCTGGACCAAGGCCTTTCTCCCTGCCAAATTTGGCGTAATTCCGTTCAGCAGTTTGACCTGTAGCCTTGTCTAAAGTTTCCTATGGAAATTGCATGGAGAAAACACGTTTTGGGACCCCCTTTTTTCTCAGCCCCCCTTGACGAATCACCCCCAAGCTGATCTAAAAAGGGAAGTTTTTGGGAAAATTTCGTAAACATTCGTCAAACGACGCCAAAGTTATAAGCAAATCAAAAAACGCTTTTCCTATGGAAACGTGGTCCTAACTATAACTATCTACTGGCGACCGCCAGTAGATAATATATATATATATATATTCACTGAAAAAACCATAGGTTTTACAGACGTTATAGTTAGAAATTAGCATTTAAAAACCTTTGAAATTCACTGAAAAAACCATAGGTTTTAGGGACGTTATAGTTAGAAATTAGCATTTAAAAAACCTTTGAAATTCACTGAAAAAACCATAGGTTTCAGGGACGTTATAGTTAGTTGGACATTTTACTCGTACAAAACCAGAGAAATTCCGCCTGTTATAGTTAGTTCAGCTAACTATAACTCGCGCCCTGCAATGCACTGCTGATGATGTCACATATTACATCATTCATGACATGGTCAGTGACATCACTGATGACATCTCAAATGACATCACTGATGACATCACTGATGACATCATCACTGTGAAAATCATATGCACCTCCTCACACTCTAATATAAACTTTGATACACCCACTATAAAATACAGACTACCATTTTCGAAACGATCAACACACCAATACCAGTTACTACATACGCACTCACTGAGTCCTAGGTCTACACACACATCCACTCATTTACCCATACAATCACTCATACATGCAGTCACTCTTCAATGCAACACTATCATATGCACTCATACACCTATACAGACAGTCATGTGAACTCGCCAGAGTACTTGATACTCTAGTCTCATTCAAAGAAAGATCACTCAAAATGGGTGTGAAAGCAGCAAACAATTCGTTCAATGGAGAATTGTATCATTCTGAAAAGGCAGAAAAGAGCACTAAATTTCAATGGCCAAATCTAGGCTATGAAAGGAAAATATATTTAGTAAAATATGCTTGAAGATTTACCACAAAGCAGTAGCATGACATAACAAAGCCTACTATACTAACAGACTCACAGAAGCAAGCCACAGAACAGCTGGTGTATTCAAGATCTACAAAGATATATTTTCTCTCTTTAAAACTATAAAAGTGATCACTCCATCAAAAGCTCAAAAACAAGCTGTCAGAGTTCTCTAGTGGCAAAATGGAGTAATTCAACAAAAATACAGCTGCGCACCCACCAAGTTCCCTGAAAATTATGAGCTACAAATGCACCCTTACTCCGAAATCGTAAACATTCTCCACAATATTATTGTCATCCTGGTTAGAAGGTCAGAAGCATCAAAACTTCATCTTCTTCATCACATTCATGCCAAGCCAGTTCATTAAACTAAAAATCAGTGCCTTAGCACTGATACTTATGGACTTTTGAATGTGTTCCTGCCATATGGCATTGTCCCAAATTGTCTTAGAATGATATTGTCATTTCCTTGCAGATAAAGTCCAATGTAGGCACCAATGACCTGTGTAATTGCTAACCATGTGTATGATATACAATCTGGATTTAGAAAGTGAATCATCTCTTCTTAGCATGGATGAAAACCAACTGGCAGCTCTAATCCTTATAGATCTCTCAACTGTGTGCAACACATTATGCCATCACATCTTGGTCTAACACTTTAACAACTACATGGCCATTGAGGGGTCTCCCCTAGCCTTAATCAAATCATTCCTCCATAATCACACGCATCAAGTAAGGCTGGGGAGACACAAGCTGGGAGACAAGTTGTTGGGAGTCTCCTGGATAGTTTTTGTCCCCATGGCTCCTGAGTCCCTACATACATCTTTTGGCTGATGCAATTGAAAGTATGAGATATTATTACAAAGCCATGCTGACAACACACAAATGATAACTTGGCTTGAGGAAAACAAAGGCAAGATATCTGACATTGCTACATGCCTCACTTCTGTTCAGGAGTGGCTAAGGAAAAGTAACTTATCAAACTCACAAAGGAAGGATGATGAAAAGACTGCTTTCAAATAGTCGAAACCATACATTTTTGATGACCCAGTTCATTGAGCACACTACCTTTGTTCATGTTCAAAGGACGTAATATAGGAGTCATTTTTTACCATGAACTCTCTTTAGTCAATACAATATCCTAGAATGCACACTTTCTTCTTGTGTTCACAAAAGTAATATATGTGTTTAGAGTCAGTTATAAAGTGGTTCCACTACATGAGCTTCTATTATCATGTCTCGACTACCACAATGAGATATACATAGGCCCCCAGACAAAGATCTTTCATGAACTTCAACTAGTTCAAAATTGAGCAATTAGATTTAAAACAATCAGACAACATTAACCGACCCTCCCAAATGCTGAGATCATCATCGGAGATCATCGTTTGACAAAAGGGTCATCTCTGTTTTTAAAGAGAAAGGAGTCAGATGAAACACTCTGCACGAATGCAACCCTGAAGCTTCAAACAGCCTGAGCTCTGCTCTCAGAGAGCAACAAGATCATCTATAATTCTAAAGAGGGGGCGTGCGGGGCAGAGGGGAAACAGCGTTTACAACGCTGTAAATACAACTTGGTAGTTTACAATACGGTTGTTACAACGACCGCATTGTTACCACGCTTGCCATTACATCGCAAGTCGTAACAACAACCTGCTGTAGGGGGCATGCAAAACCAGGGAATGTGTTGCATTTTAAATCCCACACCTTCCCTGCTGTTGCACAAACTGGAGTAGGAATAGTAATTAATACTATTCCAAAGTCCAGCATGCCCCCTACAGCAAGTCGTCGTTACGACTTGCGATGTAATGGCACACATGGCAACAACGCGGTCATTGTAACGACTGCGTTGTAAACTACCGCGTTGTGAATGCACACGTTTTAACGTGCTATATTCGGGGCAGAGCCAAGATGGTGGTGTGAAAGGAGTAACCTAGAATGCACACTTTCTTTTTGTGTTCACCAAAGTAATATATATGCTTCGATTCAGTTATAAAGTGGTTCCACTACATGAGCTTCTATTATAATGTATTGACTACCACAATGAGATGTACATAGGCCTCCAGACAAAGATCTTTCATGAACTTCAACTTGTTCATAATTGAGCAATTTGATTTAAAACAATCAGAGTACTTAACCCGACCCTCCAAAATACTGAGATCATCATCGGAGAGCACCATTTGATAAAAGGGTCATCTCTTCTTAGAAATGGGGGTCTCTAGTTGGCAGTGGTAGGCACCTTTGTCCAAGTAGGGACCCTTGCTTCTAGTCAGGGTAAGGGGGATATACACTCTAGATAACCCCCGCTCATCCCCTTGGTAGCTTGGCACCAGTAGACAGGCAATGTGTAAAATATTTGTACTCAAAGCACACAGTAATACAGTGATAACACCACAAATGTACACCACAACCATTAAAAAAAATAAAGTATCTTTATCTAAACTCAACAAGACCAAAATTACAAAAATCCAACATACATGTAGTAAAATAGCACTCAAAAACAGGTATTTTCAAAATAAAGCTTGTAGAAAACAAATAGCTCCACCTGGGACTATTACGGCGTCGTGACAGCAATAAATCCAACGTACGGCACCGACCGCAAGGTGTGCCGCGCCGGGCACGGAGTCTCGTGGACCCCCAAACAAACAGTACCTTTGGATAACGACATTTATGACGATGCACAGCATTGTAGAGGTGAGGAATCGGTGCTGAGTTTGAGGCCGGCTGCCTGGCTGCCACGGGGAGGTAAAGCGTTGTGTCCGTGAGGAGGGGATGTGTCGAATCCAGGACAGGGGAAGTCGGTTGCATCAGCGGTGAGGCATCGGTTAAGTGAGGCGATGAGAAGTCGGCGAGTTGTGGAGTCACCCTCAGCGGTTATCAGCACCTAGATAACAGGATGCAGGTGCTGGCATTGACGGAGGCATTGAAGGGCATCAGAGCTGCGTTGCATGCTGGGTGGTGAGTCATTTTAAAACACACAATATAAAAACCATCTTTACTAAAAGATATGTTATTAAATTCTGAGATCAGAGAGCCTAAACTTCATTCCTCCGTCTTGTCCCAATGGGAAGTTATGCTTGTAAGATATACAAAGTACCTCCCATACAATCCGATTGGATAGATAGCCTTTCAATAGTGAAAAACAAAATTGGCAGTATTTCACTATCAGGACATGTCACAGACACCAGCACATGTCCTACCTTTCACATACACTACACCCTGCCCATGGGGGTACCTTGAGCCCACCTGAAGGGTGTCTTACATGTAAAAAAGGGAAGGTTAGGGCCTGGCAAGTAGGTGCACTTACCAGGTCGACATGGCAGTTTAAAACTGCGCACATACACTGCAGTGGCAGGTCTGAGATACCTTTTCAGCGCTACTCATGTAGGTGGCACAATCAGTGCTGCAGGCCCACCAGTAGCATTTGATTTACAAGCCATGGCAAACTCAGTGCACTTTACTAGGGACTTACTAGTAAATCAAATGTGGCAATCAGAACCAATTGTAATTACAATTTACACAGGGAACACTTGCACTTTGACACTGATCAGCAGTGGAAAAGAGCCCAAAGCATCTAAGCCAGTAAAAATGAAATCCAGCACAGCATTAAAAATACAGGAGGTAGAGGCAAAAGGTAAGGGGAAACCACGCAAAAGATGCCAAGTCTAACATCTCTGCTTTAACGTGAAAGGAGCCAGATGAAAAACTCTGCACCTCTGCAACCCTGAAACTTCAAACAGCCTGAGCTCTGGTCGTAGACAACACCATATCATCTATAATTCAAAAGAGGGAGCGTGGGGGGCAGAGCCAAGATGGTAGTGTGAAAGGAGTTGGATTGTGCTCCTCCATCGGGTCCCACCAGGGTTAAGGCCTCCCTGGGCTGCCTTGGCGGTTGCTGCGGAAGGAGATAGCATTCCCATTTTGTTGGAGATTGTGTCCTCTGAAAATCCAAGATAGTGGCTGCCAAGTCACTGGAGTATCAGCGGGAGATTGGACTGTGGATGCCACAAATAAGAAGGCGGGCAGGACAGAACAGAAAGATGGAGCCCTTACTGGAAAGGGCTGACCCTGCAGATTTGCTTGGTGCCCAGGCCCTCCAGTGCTGCACAGACTAGAGGAGAGCCATCAGGGCTCCCAATAAAGAAGTGGGTCTGTGGTGTCAGCCAAGACAGGCCAGGCCTAAGGAGGTGTCATGAGTAGCTGAAGGTGTTGGGTGCAGCCCGAAGGTGTATGTGGGCTAGACAGAGAAGTCCCTTGCTGTAATGGTCCCTTGACTGACAGTGACAAGGGCTGGGGCTCACTCAAAGAGAGGGGTCTAAGCCCATATTCAGCACTACAAAGCAACAAGGCAGCATTTGTGATGGGGACACATGGAGATGAGTGAATATCCCTTGCCTTCATATAGGGGTCTGACAAGACAGTGAGTGATCCATGAGTGCATTAGGTGGCACAAAGAAGTAAGGTGGGAATTTGGAGGCACTATGGAACAACTGAATGTCCCAAGCCAAGGCAAATGAGACATAAAACAGGTATAACAGGTGGCAGCAAAGGCCCCAACACAAGAACATGCACAATCGGACCAGCCTTGGACATGCTGCTGCCCCCAAATTGGGTCCCAAGAAGTCTAGCCTTATAAAGGGCAAGAGACATTGCAACTGGCAAGGGCAAGAAGGAGAATTATCTTAAGGAGATGTTGTCCAGAACTGTAGCACAAGGGTAATTAGCGCTGGCTAAAAGAACTCTCAGTTCCCCCTCACAGAGGCAATCAATCCCAAAAGGAGAATGTCCCAAAGGAGCCCCCTCCATCATGCATATTCATGAAGAAACTCTTCCGAATGTGGCAGGAGGACTTCAAAGCCCTAAGAAAGGATGTTAAAAGAGACATCCAGAGTCTTAAGGAAGATATAATGAAACTGAGAAACAGAGGTTCAACTATGGAGACCACAGAAGACACCCGGGAAGAGGAATTTGTGATACAGTGACAGGAGGTCTTCCCTCTGAAGGAACAAGAGGTGGCTCTGCAGGCACACCTAGAAGACAATCAAAATCATTTAAGAAGGCAAAACATAAGAATCAAAGGGGACCCATAAAATGCAGAGTGAGAGGATATAGAAACATACATTAAGAGGCTCTTTAAGCTTCCCATGCCAGAATATGAGGACCCTCTGCTGGAACACATGCATCATGTGGGTGAAGGGAACTAGCTCCCTACATCCTGACTTGCCTCCACTACTTCAAACAAAAAGAGGCCATCTTGGCAGCAGCCAAGGACATGGGGCAGATCGCCTTTCATGATAATATGATTGTGCTCTTCCAGGATCTATCAGTCATCACGCTGCAAAGACATCCAGAGTTTCCAGTGGCCATGGAGTATCTAAGAAGCTGTAAAATCAAACAGAGATATGACACCCATTTAATATTAACTTTACATGGGAGGGGGTGTTCTACCAGATGAGGTCCTTGATGGAGATCTGTTAGATCCTGGGACTTGGAAACTCTCTAGCGATGAAACAGGCCTCCACAGGAATGATACAGATAAACAGTAATAAACCATTCAGACTTGGCAGATGGAAAAAAGTTCCCAAAAAACATGATGCCTCCAGCAGATATGTTACGGGTGGAACAGCAGGTGCTGCTAGCCACAACTTAAGAAATCAAGCGATAAGATCATTGGCACACTTGAACAAGAAATGCCCAGAGGTTGTAAAAGTAAAAATGCTAACAGTCACAAGGATAATGGGAAGGCCTCTGATGCAAAGGCACAGCAGGTGGTGACCAGGCGAAGGAGGTGCCTAGGTGACTAGGCTATGCGAGTGATGATTGAAAGAGTCCCATAACTATCTTGGGTGGGTTTTGGCTCTTACACCCAGATGTGCCCGCAAGGGAGAGTGGAAATTGCTATTTGTTTGGTTATTCAGTGTTATGTTGAAGTTGGGGGAGAAGTTCATGAGGGAAGCAAGGGAAGAGTCCACCTTGAAGTTCTGAGTATGTATGCCAGCAGGGGCATGCTATGTAGTCCTCAGAACAACACTTGAAAGGGACCATATGGGGGAGATCACAATAATGAGCCTAAATGTTCACACGCTATAATTTGCACCACCCATCAACTTGTTCTCTTGATAGGTCTTTTTTTCTATCCTTTTGGCGAATTGTTGTTTTGAGCATGATGGATGATGGCGCATGTGTTGTGTGCATTAGTGGGTAGATTCATTTACATTTACAATTCAGTTAATTCATTTTACATTATTTTGTACAGGACATTAGTCTTATAGCCTGCTTTTTTTCTTGTTTTCTATGAATGTGTGTTGCAGTGTCAGTGGTTGGCTATGTGTGGTTCTTGACTTTCTCCAAGGCTAGGCTGAAGTACGTTTATGCATGTTTTGTCACTACTGACAGCTGAAGTAGAATTAGAAGTGTATTTGTGAATAGCATAATTCTTGGGTATGTTATTGCAATAGTATGTCCCACCCTAAGACCCACCAAAATGTCCCCTAATACTGTCTATTTTATGGAAATGATTCTCTTTTTTCCAATCACTCCCACTTGTCCCTCCTTTATTCACTACTAAATTCAATACTTTTGTGTGTGGAGTTCTCTGTCACTGGCAAGGATAAATCCAAAGGGAAAAGGGAAAAGATAAGAAGGGTGGAGAGCTCCCTAAATAGACATTTGTATTTTGTAGTACAGGAAGTAGTACTACTGGAGTTCTACTTTACACACTCCAAAATACCCTTTGTGAATTGGGCCCCAAATATCGTTATCATTATTTACTTACTATATTCCCAGAGAACAAGGAAAAGGAAACAAAAAATATACAGAGAATATGTGAGTCCTACAAAAATGTCTATTTACTTTAATATATCTTACCATATTTTTAAATTTCGAAATAAAACAAATTTACTATAATTTTACCATTCAGCGATCCAAGCAACATGCAAAACATTACAAAAAAAGTAAACCCTTTCTAAACTATATAATATATACGAGCCCCAAGGAAACCAGTACAAATGAACACATCCATTGGAAGTATTTGATAACACTGAAAATAACAAAGAGCTCAACTATCTACTTTCAATGGCAGAAACTGAAATTAAAAATATTGTTCAAGACAGATGAGTCATCTATAAGTCCCACTGCTGTTCCTGGGACTTGTTTTAAAGACTTTGGGCCTGATGCACTATTCCCACTCTCAACCCAGGGATGTGCATAGCTGGTTAAAGAATGGAAATATAATTTGAAATGCAATGACCTATTTAATTAATAATAACTAGGAATTTCTCAGTTGGTGACTCCCTGTCACTGGCTGTGAATGCAAAGATTGAGGTAAGCAATGGCATTCCCACATGAGAATCTTTTTTAAAGCAGCCCGTGCCTATTAAAGGGACTGATGCTGTTAAAAATTGTTTCCTGTTTGGGAAGATATTGGAGGGAGGGGAGGCAGTGATCCTCTACACTACTCTTTTTTTGCAAACTTTATTTATAATTTTCAATTGCATAAACAATACCACATTTATTGACAAAGTGTGCAATCTGCGATTGTAGCAACAATAAGAAACAGCAAGGTACATGAGTATCCTGCTATTGTAGTGAGGAGACATAGTACACATTAGGTCCAAAACAATATTTGAAGACAATTTCCAATTGGCAGTTCTGACAGGCATTACCTTGTGAGAAAGTGATTTACTGCACCCTCTGGGGAACCAGAGAGGAGAGAATCAGCGTGCTGCAGAGAATGGGCAGATCGTAATTGCATTTGCAGTATGTACATAACATGGGGGCAGTGGCTCCGGGGGGTGGGGGGGCTAATCTTATGAGGATATGCCCATGTGTTGCAGGTAAGTGTGGAGGGGGTTTCCAGATATTTTCTGGACGAAATGTGGGAGGCTGCATCAGGGCATAAAGTTCACAGGTTGTGTCACCAGATATAAAGGGGCTTATTTACAAGCCCCTTGCGCCACCCGTACGTCACTTTTCCCATGTTAAAAATGACGCTTAAGTGTAGCAAGGGGCTTGTAAATCTGCCCCAAAGCTTTTAATCCACTGCGCAGCCGTGGGGCAATGGCTGCTCCCCGAGCACAATGCAAACTCTCGCTTTGCCAGAAGAGTGCAAGTGCAGCAAAACTTCGGGATCCCTTTGGGATATCATGTACATAGCCTAGTATCGCTAGAAGTGGTGCCTGAGCCAATAGTACCACCAGCATCTGGGAGAGTCGTACAAAAATGTCAGACCAGTAACTGTGGACATGTGGGCACGTCCACCCTAGGTAAAAAAAAGTCAGCGTCCTCGGCGCTGCATTTGGGACATACGGAGGGGTCTCTAGACTACTGTTTACTCCCCCCAGACCACCAACAGGATTCCAATAAGGAAAGATGTCCCACAGGTAACAACCCAAAAATCTATCCTGAAATTCAGATTCAAGGTTGTTACTTCCATTTTAATAAGGCAATTTGGAGACACCATTAAACATCCCTTCATAGGAACTGATTCACAAAAGTAAATTTGGTTGGAACTGAATTTTCTAACTTACCCCTGTTAAGAATTAACTAAGGGTTTCCGTTACCGACAGAAGCTCATTTACAAGTGCATAGAACTCAGCTATGAGTGTGCACTTTTCAGCACTCGTAAATCACACTCAAGAGATAAGAATGAGGGTGTTCCTGCCGTTTCAAGGCATGGTTAGCCCTGGAAGTCTGTGAATGCCCACAAAATCTTACTTATGTGGACAACCACAAACTCCTGTCCCTCCATTTCCAGTCTGATTTGGATATGTTGCAGGAGAGGATGTTTCAAAATAAGAAAAATGTACATTTGCTCAGCAGATTCAATTCCCCCAGTGCAGATTTCTACACGTCATAAAACTCTGTAACTCCGTATAGAGGGAATGGTATCTCAATTAGAAAATTACATGACTTTCCACGAATCCATAAGGAAACATGAGTCTAGTGCAACTTTCTATGTGAATTCGTGGACATTTTTGAAAAATCCAAATTGCAATTAATTTACATTAAGACGTAGATGTAACTATGAAAATGTAGAATTATTACTTTTTTTTAGGACTCGGCCTCCAAATTTAGAGGGTACTAGTAACAAAGGCATTTGCAAGTATGTAAAGTAGAACTGCTGTACTCTTTTACGTTCTCAAATATGCCTTTGTGAATTTACCCCCAAACATCTAAAATAGGAATAAAAATGAATATAATGGGAATATTCAGGCAGTATTTATATATAATCAGTAGAAATATAAAGTGCTATGCCCACTTTGCACTTTTACTAATAGGGAATTGGATGTTTTGGGTTTGATTTACAAAGGCATATATGAATGAGCTCATAAAAGAGCCCAATAGAACTACTTCCTGTACTTTTAAATGGTTTTGTGACTCAGCCCGCAAACATGCACAAAATAACGAATTTTCATTTGAAGAAAAACACATACAACCCTTTCCTTTGTACCTTCTAATGAAGTTGCAAGACAATATTATTTACTACACGAGCTCCAGTATTATAAAAATAAAAACATAAACTAAACCAATATTTTGTCAACTTTCAAAACACCTGGGTTAGATGCAAGCACACGGTCCACACACCATGGTCAAATGTCTTCAAAAGCACACTTAATTGAGAGGCAAAAACAAACAATTCAATGAAGTGTGGCAAGGCTCCTTCTAATGTATGCTAGAGAGACACAACTTTAGTCTCTACCAATCTAAGAGTCTCTAAAAGGAAAATTTACCAATATTTATGATAGAAACAGCCTCAAGCCCTTACGTCACAAACTAAGGGCCTAATTTAGATTTCCTCTGATGGGATACTCCATTACCAACGTGACAGATCCCCTGTCCGCCATATTACAAGATCATTATGTCATATGACACTTCTAACACGACGGACGGGATTTCCGTCACATTTGCGGTGGAGTATCCCATCTGCTGGAGTTTACATCAGGCCCTAAATTTCTAAATGAATCAAACCTTTGCATTAAGTGCTTGCCAAAAAAGTCCAACTTTTTTTAAACTAGCCAGGGCTAGATCAATTAGAATCCATTGCATTCACCTTAAATTTACTTGCACTAGAAACCCAATGAGCAAACAAAAGACCAATCAACCATTAAGAACAAATCCAATGTACCTACAAGTTTAGCTATTGCCTCTTCAAAATAAACTAAAGCAACTTACCGAGTATAATTTATTTCTATATGTTCTGGGTATTATTTAAGTATACAACAACTACATGTTCCAGCATGCAATGAAATAACCTTATACTAAATACTGATACTAAACTCAAACCCAGGAACAACACTTAGACTTAAACCACTATGTAAACGTTAAAGAAATATATTTCTTAACAATATAATATAATTATCATACATTTGTAAAAACACTGCAATATTTAATCATAATCGTATCAGGTACGCTTTACAAATATAGCAATGTATATTAACAGTATTTGAAATTATATCCACTTAAATTAACCTACCAAACATAATTTCCAAATTAAATATTAATGTAAAAATCTCACTGTTCTGTAGCTGTACACAGTTCTTAACACAATTTTACATGCAGTCAAAAAACAATGCAACATTTCAATACTTAAAGAAAACGACCAATCCAAACAAAAAATGCCATATTATTTCCCTCAAAGTCCATTAAGACCCCAAAACATAGTTAAAAAAACATTTACAATTTGTTTTATAAAAATTACGTTTCTATAAAGTATATTTTAGATTTCTTTTTCTTACACTTCATACCTGTATTCCCAATCCTCACCTTTGTTATTTTTGCACTTGTCGGTTCTTGAAAAATAGCTCTAATCACACCGAGCATGCGAACCAAGCAAACACAACCTTTCTCAAAAGAGTTCCTTCCAACATTTCACCATTCTTCCAATCATCTACCCAATCATTCACCCTTCTATCTATTATTCCATCCATCCCTTCCCCTTTCCATCCATTAACCTATTCCCCTGTCCAGCTATACTTTTTCTATCCATCCATGCATGGACGTGCATGTGTAAGCATGTGTGTGTGTGTGTGTTAGTCAAATTAATGGTCAAATGGCATGTGATGTCACTTTCGTTACCCCTAGCTTTTTGATGAATTGATGCCCATGCATCCATTAAAGCCATCTATCCATCATTTCATATATACATCCATCCTTTCATATATCCACACATCAGTATATTCATATCTCCATCTATCAGTCCTTTACCCATCTATCTATTAACTCTTTACCATCTGTCCAGTCTTCTGCCCCTCCACCCCCTCACCCTTTCACCTTTCAATCCTTCCAGTCTTCCTTCCAACCTTTCAGCCTTCTATCTCTCCCTCCTTTCAGCCACAACCATTCGTTCACCCTTTCATCATTCTTTTCACCTTTTTTCTTCTTTCCTTTCATGTTTTCTTCCTTCCAGTCACCCTTCCTTCCTCCTCCCATTGTTTTCCTCTTTCTGTCTGTCCATCTTTTTTCTCAGATCTTTACTTTTTATTTCTTATATTTCTCTCTCATGCTAATTCCTTTACTATGTGTTTCTCTCTGTATTTCCCCTATTTTTATTATTTCTCTTTCTGTGTTTCCTTCGAAAGGCATGCCAGCCCACAACCTTCTTTTATGATTTTTCCTAATGATGCTATATATAAGTATTTTGTCTGATCCCCAGGCAGAAGAGGCCCGCAAACAACTCAGTAAGGTTTAGGTGGGACCCAGTTTGCCAGTCCCTGGACCAGTGGCAGACCCTGCTTGAGCTACTAGAGTGGGTGGTTCCCTATGCCACTGCTCTTGTATGTTGTTTGTTTACCCCATGTCTCACACTATTGCTTTTAACTCCCTTCCCTACTTCTGTTCTCTGGCAGCCTTCCAGGTTTGCAAGGGGGCTCATTACAGCGAGGCTCCTGGCTTCAGATGTTAAGCATTCCATGTGTTTACATTGAAACTCTATTATTTATGAGACCCTTGTTTACCACCACATACTTACTGTGTTCTGTCCTTGTATGTTAACAGATATGTTGTGCTCCGTACCTCACTTCTATAAATCAGAGTCCAGTCCAGGTCTTCCAGCACAAAGCCTGCTACAAGGAGTTTCTCTCTCTTTCTCTCTCTCTCTCTCTCTTTCTCTCTCTCTCTCTCTTTCTCTCTCTCTGACTCTCTCTTTCCACATACCCCCTGCCCTCTTTTCCCTTTCAAATATGTTATTTACACTGTTATGAGTTATATAGTGAAAATGGTTTAACCTACAAGGGGAGAAGGTGAGACTGACCTTGTTTTCTGATAGCAAGAGATCCAAGGTTCGTGACAGCCATTAGCAGGGGCAGATCATTTACAGGTAGAGGCTAATCATTTGGGGTATGTCCACAAAAGCAGTCATTGCCTGAAATGGTCCTTTACATGGTTAATGGATGAGAGCAGTAGCGCATCTAATTTATAGATCACTCCCAGACCATTCTTACACAAGGTAAAATACTGGCTACACTCCACTTTATGGTCACTGCATCCTTACAGAGGGTCAGTGGGGACAATGTGGGCATCTTACATGTAAATCAATCACAGCGCTTGCGATAAATACTGAGAATCGTCACCAGCGGGGTGTACAAGTTCATTGCCATGCCACAGTCACTGGTGGAAAGGCAAAGGTTGTCAAAGGAATTTTAGTCCATTGTCCACCACCCTGTTTGATGATTTGTCTTTGATTGCACATATGTGCCACTTCAGCCACCTAAACACAGGAAACACTTTTACCACAACAGTCCTCGCTGGTACTCTTTCAACATGCAAACTGTCTGTGATGTCAGGGGTTAGTTTGCTAATGTGTTCACTGACTTACCTGGGAGCACATACAACAGCTACATAAATAGACAATCAGCTATCACACATCACATGGATGCTGGGGGTTATGGTGGGATGTGTCTAATAAGTATGTAGAAAGAACTCACACTAGCACTCCATGTGTATCAGGAAGATGGCATCCCATACATAGTCACTCAAAACATCTACTGAAAACTGTCAATAAAAATGGCATTGAGATTGAATGCATGCATGTATAGATCAAGTGGTCAATCCTAAAGGTAAACAAAATATAACATGTTTCATATGATTTTGCTGCAAGTGATGTTGGGTGTGCCTTCCTCGGCATCTCCTCACACTTCTGACATCCATCCACACAACTTCAACCGAGGTGCAGTGAGATACACAGACGTACATGAGACATTGTTGAACATATTTTCGGTCTTCTTAAGTTGTGTTTAAAGAACTTGAACATACAGGGGGAGTGGGAGGGGTGTTCAGTACTTCCCTGCAGTATCACAATAGCCTTCTGAATGTTGCCCAAGATTGCCATGTCATGGGGTTTTGCGGGTGTGACACAGACTAGCAGTCTTATAATTCACCTGATCTGCTAGTTTGGTTGCTGCATCACTGTGGTGGTACATTGTTAGTCAGCAATGAAGGGTGGACTATCACCCTGTCCACATATAACATACTGCAACAAAACTGGTGCAACACCAAGGATGCCGCCATCATACAAGCAAGTCTCATTGTCCTACGCATACACATTACTTTCTCACTCCCTCATTCATCATGCACATATTAGGATAATGAATACCATCCATACATTATCCATAATCATGTCTATTTCCTTGTGTTTGCCCATCAATAATGTAGAAAAAGATATGAAATTAATTCTAAACAAATTTTCTCCACTTTTGCTATGTCTATGGAGATCTCTGCGCTTGGGTTTGAGATATCCCTGCATGAGGCAGAGATCTGGGGCAGAGATCTCCAGACCCAGGTTGGGGAACCCTACCTAATGCTTTAAACAGGAAATGAAATATTGGAACAGGAAGAAACAAATTAATGAGCCATCCATTCGCCACCACAACAGCGTCCTCCTCCGTGTTGCTACTATTTTGGTTGATGAATCCCCCAAAACATCCAAGGTACATGAAGAGAGGCCACCAGCTTTTCTCAGGAAGAATTGGAGATTATTTGAGGGGGCAAAAATATCCTTGGCTATTTGGGGGATGGCCTAACAACCAGATGGGTAAAGCAATACAGCTTCAAACCTAGAAAGAGATCTCTACATTCTATAGTGCATTTAAGTATCCACACCTGCAATTGGAAGGAGTGTCGTAATTGCTAGGAGGACCTCTAGCGCTGGGCATGCCTGAAGGCACAGGATGTTCTGCTGTATCCTCCCAGTCATATTCCCGACTGGCAATACTGCACAGTAGGGTCCTGAGAACAGAATCACTGACTCTCCATGCTCAGTTGGAGACATTTGAGCAGCAGATAGATGGCCAGTCTGATGTATATTTGAAAATATAAGTGTATATTTTTACTGAAAGTGTTGTCCAGTCGTGTCTCCTGTTGAATGTGTTTTGTTTCTGTCCATGCTGTCTGTACCATATATTGTACTGACAATAGATTGATTGAATGCATAGTAACAATTCTATATGAATAAGTTGGCACAATGGAGCATTAAAATGTAAAAGCTCTAATAATAATAATCGGAAATCCTTATATAAACATTGTCATAGGATATATATCAACTTAAAATATATTTTTTTCTGCCTGTTTTCACATAATCTTGATGATTTTTCCCTTTGAAAAGATGGCATAAGCAGACCTAACATGATGGACAACACATTTCTCTGACATATTGACATGAAGTGATACAAACTGATGAACATATAATGACTACTTGCAATAATTCACCATCACATATCCAGAAACTGGTGCCAGTTGCTCAAACCATCAGTCAAGATAGCTTCACCATTCACTCATAACTCCGTTTCAACTCAAGTGTATATAAGGCTGACATTGAACAAGTTATTGTTGATGAGCCACATGAAATTGTGTAGTTCTGCCGTGCCAAATTGAGGCAAATGTTAATACTTAGGGGTGACGTAATATGCCCTTAGGTACATAAAAAGGCTGAACAGGCCATACCACTCTAGCATTTAAGTATTAGTCAGCATTATTGGAGTCTAGAGTCTGAGTTGAAAAGGCTGGCATTCTTCAATCATATCTATATCTCTGCAATGTGGCTTGTGTAAGCTTTTTCAACTCAGAGCGGATTTTGGTTTCCAATGTTGGCCTTTAAATAACCACTATTAAGTATAGAAGGTATAAATTACACAGTTGATTAGCAAAGAGGATAAGAGTACTTGACAGTGCAAATAATCACATTTATTGTTGATATCTTCTTGTTAATTGAATGTTTGTGAATTATTTAGCATATGCAATCATTGTTTGTTCATTATGTCTCCTTTTCAGAAGAGGAGAGCATGATCCAGGGCAAAGATCGCCAAGTTCGTCAGCTGCTAGGCGGGCACGATCCCTTAGCACCACTGGTGAGGAGGAGGAACTTAGCACCAGCAAGGAGAATGCCTAAAGACTCACTCGCTATCCTTCAAAAATACTCCCGGTGGAGGCTATTGAGTCCACTAAGGTGGGGAAGAGACAGACAAAACATTCCAGGAGGCAGTGGATAAGGCTTCTTCTTGCCTCTGACCTGCAGCCACCCCCTGTAACTACAAAGACTCTTATGACAACAAGGTCTTCAGCTGCACCCTCTGCATTACCACCTCCTACAAATGCCCTCTGGGAAGAAAAGCAACTGAGCCAAGCTCAGACACTATTAAACCCTCACTTATTGACCCCAACCCTGAGGATGTCACAATCGCTGCTTTCAAGGAAGCCATGAGGCAAGTAGGTACTGGTCAGCTAACTAACTATTGAGATGTGAGGGAAATGACCTGCTTTTGTCCTATCACCTAGTGCGTCCTTGCAAGTTGTTTTTACCCCTGCACCACTGTGTTCAGTTCCTTTGGGTGTTTATTGATGATGCAAAAACATATTGGGCCAATTTCAAGAACTGTACTTTGTAGTACGTCTTGAGTATTATAGTAATACAACAAAACTTACTAAAACGTGCTATTCACAAACTGCACTTTTGTAGTCACTTACATTTTTGTAGTAACTTGCACATGTAACTTACATTTTTATAGTAACTTACACATCAAGTTACACTTTGTAGTAACAAACACTTTTGTAGTATGCCCAGCACTACACATGGCCAACCACCCACACACAGAATATTCACTGAAAAAAAACAAAGGTTACAGAGACGTTATAGTTAGGGTCATGTTTCACTCATACAAAACAAGAGAAATTCAGCAGTTATAGTTAGCTGAGCTAACTATAACTCATGCCCCAGCAATGCACTGCTTATAACCTGACATATTGCATCACTCATGAAATGGTAAGTGATATGACTGATGACATCATGATGACATCTCAAATGACATCACTGATGACATCATCCAGTGACTGTGAGTGTTTTTAAAACGTTTGTGAGTGTTAAATATATAGATCAAGGTATATTGATGAATCAGTGGGTGTATGAGTGCCTATATGGATGATTCAGTGGCAGACCCGGGCGGAGCTGTTATAGTGCCTCTACGCGGAGCTCCACGGAGTTGGAAAAAATCTCAGTGGAACTCCGGACGCACATGACGTACAACGTAGGGGTTTCCAAAGAACAAGGACAACGATGAATGAGAGCGGCCATGGTGAGGAAGAGGCAGCCACGACAGATAAGTGCCTTTTTTAAATTATAATTAATTAGGGAGGGTTGAGGGGCTGGCTAACTCCGCCACGGATTAGGAATTTTGCCTAAACTTCGCATTCGCAACGGAGCACGGAGTAGGCAAAACTCCGTAAACTCTGCTGGCGGAGCGGAGTTACCCACCCGGGCTTATTAAGTGGGTGCATGACTGACTGTCTAAGTGAGTGATTAGGTGTCTCAGTGAATGTATGGGTGAGTGACTATATTGTGTGAATGTCTGTATCAGTCTGTCAGTTGGAGTCTAAGTGGCTGTATAGGTTGGTGAGTGGGTCGTGAATGGCTGTATGGGCATTTGATTGGTTTTCTGAGTACCTCTATGGGTGTATGCAAGTCTGTGTGGGTGGGTGAGGGGTTGAGGGGGTCTGTGGCTGCTTGCATGGATAAGCCAGTGGGTGAGTCAGTGGCTGTATGGGTTAGTGAGTGCATCTGTGAGAGGCTGTATGGGCGACTGAGTGTGTGTATGGTTTTGTCAGTGAGTGAATGGATGTGTCAGTGGTATATGGGCAAGTAACTGCATATGTGAAAGGCTGTATAGGTGAGTGTTGGAGTATATGAGTGACTGTATGTGTGAGTGAGTGATTGTGAGAGTGTCTGAATGGGTCAGTGTGTGCTTGAGTCAGTGCCTGTATAGATAAGGGAGTATGTGTTGGTATCTGACTATCTGTATGAATCAGTGAGTGGGTATGTGTATAACTGTATAGGTGAGTAAGTGGCTGTGTGATTGACTCTATGGGTGAGTTAGTAGGTGTGTGAGTAATCTATTGGTGACTGACAGTGTGTGAGTGGCTGTATGGGTGTATGAGTGGATATATCAGTGGCTGCAATAGTTAGTGAGTGAGTTTGTATATGAGTGACTGAGTGGAAGTGTGTGAAGACCTATGAATCAGTGAGTGGGTATGTAAATACTGGTATGGGTGTGTCAATGGTTTTGAGAATGGTAGTGTGGAAGTTGGAGAGGGTGTATGAAAGGTCATATTGGAGTGTGAGTGGGTGCGTCAGAAATTCAGTGGATGATGTCATCAGTCATGTTATCCGTGATGTCATTTGAGATGTCGTCAGTTGATGTCATCAGTGATGTCACTGTCCATGTCATGATTTATGTAATATGTGAGGTCCTAGGCAGTGCATTACGGGGTGCGAGTTATAGTTAGCTCAGCTAACAATAACTGTTGATTTCTCTGGTTTTGTACAAGTGAAACCTGAGTCTAACTATAATGTCTCTCTAACCTTTGTTTTTTTTGTGAATTTCTAAGGTTTTTAAATTCCACTTCCTAACTATAACGTCCCTGTAATCTTTGTTTTTTCAGTGAATTTCTAGGCTTTTCTGAATGCTAATTCCTAACTACAACGGCCCTGTAACCTTTTGTTTTTCCGTGAATTTCTTTGGTTTTTTAACTAGTAGTGAAGAGAAAGGGAGTGTTCTTCTGATCAACTCTCAGGAATCCCACTGTGTAGGACTTACAGGAAGTACCAGGAGGACTTCTTGGCCCCCAAGATCCCCCAAACAGTAGTGCACCATGATCCGTGTTTGCAGAGTGGTGGAGAAAGGGGGTGTGGCCTCTGAATAACTGTTAGCATTCCCGCTGTGTGGGACTTATTGGAGATAACAGGATGGGTAGGTGAGACTTATAGCAGGCCACACCCCCTTTCTCCACCACTATGCAAACACACCTCCTGGCTCACTACTAGTAGGGGGATGAAGTCCCCTTGGCTGTTGAGGGGCCTTGAGGGACAACTACCCCTCCTGTTACCTCCAGCAAGTCCCACACAGTGGGTTTGCTAAGCTGTTTTTAGTGGCCACGCCCCCTTTTCCCACTACTCTGCAAACGCACCTCCTGGCACACTACTGCTTGGGGGATGTAGTACTCTTGGCTCTTGATGGTCCTTGTGAGTCAACTAGTCCTTCTGTTTCCACCAATAAAATTCACACAGGTAGATTTCTGAGAGGTCGTGAGAGGCCATGGCACCTTTCTCCACCACTCTGCAAACGTGCATCCTGGCGCACTACTCATTGGGAGAAGAAGTGCACTTTAGTCCAGAGACCCTCAGGAGGCAAGGGGACCTTATCCCCCTACCAGCAGTGCTCTGAGAGGCGCATTTGCAGAGTGGTGGAGAAAGGGTGCATGGCCTCCGACCACCTCTCAGCAATCCCACAGTGTGGAGCTTACTGGAGGTAACAGTAGGTCTTGTTGTCCCCTAATGACCCTCAGCAGCCAAGGGGACTTCATCCCCCAACCAGTAGCGTGCCAGGAGGCGCGTTTGCTGAGTAGTAGAGAAAGGTGGCGGGGCCTCCGGCGAGTTGCCAGCTTTTTATTGTCCTTTTTCATTTTTTGGAATGGGGCAGCAAGGCCACCCTTCTGTGAACCATTTTGGGCCCCGGGTACCCCATCCCCCGGGGTCTCACCCTTTTATAATGTAAAGAAATGGGCGGGAGGCTGTGCGGCCACCCTCCCAGGCCGAATTCAGCAGCGGGGACCCTATCCCCCAGGACCTGGCCTTAATTTGATTTTTTTTTTATTCAAAGGGAGGAGGTCTGAGCGACCCCCTTCTGGACCATTTTAGGCCCCGGGCACCCCATCCTCTGGGGCCTGCCCTTTTGTTTTAAATAATTTCTTTTTAAAAAGGGAGGGGGCCGCGCAGCCCCCCTCCTGAGGCCGATTCCGACCCTGGGACCCCATCCCCTGGGGCCAGGTCTTTATATTTTTTTTTAAAAAGGGGAGGGGGATGTGGGGACCCCTTCCCAGACCATTTTTGGCCCTGGTGACCCCGTTCCCGGGCCCAGGCCTTAATATACTTTTGTACATGGGGAGGGGGCCTGCATGACCCACCTCCTCGGGCACAAATCGACCCAGGACCCCATCCCCCGGGGCGTGGCTACTTTGTTGGGGACCACGAGGGGAGTCTGAAGGCCCCCACAGTCCCTGCCAGCTCCCCGCCACCTGTGGGAGCCTGCATTCTTTTGAGACCCAGGGAGCTGCAGAATATGCAGCTCTCTGGATCCCAAAGCAATGTCTGTTTCCCTGCTTTCAGCAAGCAAGCACATTTTCTGCTCTCGCTTGCTGAAAGCAGAGCACCCGCTTGCTTTAGCTTGGTGGGAGCAGTGCTCCCGCCAAACCATAGGAAACTGCAATGTCCCGGGGTTGGCACCCTGTGACAGTGCCATAGCAGGCCCTAGGGGGTTGTGGTCTCCAGGGCCATGTAGAGCTCCTGGAGGGGGTCCGCGCAGCCCCCCTCCTTTGATCAAATTTTCCCTGGGAAGGTGGTGTCCCTGGGGCTGGGGGTCTGCAACGGACCCCCTTAATTATTCTATTATTGTATTTGTGCTCCAGGGAGGTGGCATGCCCCAAGGCTGTGGGGGACTCCCCCGCTCTTTTTTAAAATAAATTATATGCCCCAGGTAGGTGGCGGTCCCTGGGGCAGGGGGGACGCGAGGCACTCCCCTACATTAGTGAAATTAGCACTGGGGAGGTGGCGGTCCCCAGGGAAGGGGGGTCTACGAGGCCCCCTCATATTATTTTAATTAGCCCTGAGGAGGTGGTGGTTCCAAGGGCAGGGTGGTTCATGAGGCCCCCACATATTTGGAATGAGCCCCAGGGAGGTGGCAGTTCCCAGTTCCACTGGGCCTACCCGCATTCTATATTTTTTTAAGTTAGAATTCTCAAAAACTACTGAACGGATTTACACCAAATCACAAAAAGCACACTTTCTGGACCAACATCTAGCTTTCTGCCAAATTTGGTGTAATTCCATTCAGCAGTTCGGGCTGTAGTAGTGTTAAAAAAATGAAAAATCCCTACAGACTTAACATGGGGAAACGTGTTTTTGGAAAACCCTTTTTCTCGACCTCAATCCCTCAAATGGTGCAAATATTGGCAAAAGAAAAATGCTTTTGCATAGAAACAAGGTCCTAACTATAACTACCTACTGGCGGGTCCTAACTATAACTACCTACTGGCGACCGCCAGTAGGTAGTCATAGTTAGGACCTTGTTTTCTATTCAAAAAGCGTTTTTTCTTTTACCAATATCTTTGACGCCGTTTGAGGAATCTTCGCGAAATTTTCAAACCTAATGGCCCACTTACTCCAGCTGCTGTGTTGAAAGTTTCAGGGTGATTTGTCAAGCAGGGGCCGAGAAAAACGCTTTTTCTCAATGTTAATTTCCTTAGGAAACAGTTGATGCAGCTAGAGCCCGAAATGTTGAACGGGATTACACCAAGGTTGGCAGAAAGGTAGCTCTTGGTCCAGGGTGCACTCTTTTTGTTAAATGGTGTAAATCCATTCAGTAGCTCCTGAGAAATTTAAACATTTACAGATATCCATATATCCCCGCGAAGGATCCGCGAACCCTTCCGATCTCGTGCCTGATATCTGATTGGCTGCCAACACTTCAAACCAGGAAGTGTTGGGAGCCATCTTGTGACTTGTTTGAACTGATGCACAAGATAAACAGTACAAAAACAAGAAAAGGGTGCAGGGTCGAAACACCCTGACCCCATAGGCCTGCTCAAGGGGTCCCAAAAATCTTTTTTTACATTTTCAGCAGGATTCGCACTGGGTGCTTGAATCCTGCCAACATTTTTTTTAAACGAAGCGCAGTCTCCCGCTCTTCGTTTTTAAGCTCCTGGGTGGGCCAGGTCCCCGGGCAATGCGAAATTATGATGCGAGGACCCGTGGGGGACCGCCACCTCCCTGGGGTGATAGTCATTAAATGCAGGGGGGCACATGGCCCCCCACAGCCCCGAGGACCGCCACCTCCCTGGGGCTTTATTGTTAAAAAATGCATGGGGGGCTCCTGCCCCTCCCCACACAGCCCCAGGGACCGCCACTTCCCTGGGGCTATAGTTATTAAATGTGAGGGGGCCACGCAGCCCCCCTGCAGCCCCAGGGACTGCCACCTCTTTGGGGCTATGTTAAAAAAATTAAGTGTGGGGGGCTCGGGCCCCCCCACACTGCCCCGAGGACTACCACCCTTCCTGGGGATTTAAACATGTTTGAGGGGGGCGGCGTGGCCCACCTCATGGAGCCCTCCATGGCCCTGGGGACTGCCAGCCCCCAGGGCTGGCTCCAGCAATGTCCCAGGGTATCCAACCCGGGACACTGCAGTTTGCTATGGGATGGCGGGAGCAGTGCTCCCACCATCCCATAGCAAACAGTGTACTCGCTTTGAACAAGCAAGAGCGCTTTGCTCTCGCTTGTTCAAAGCGAATACACTTTGATATTTACCCCCAGGGAGCTGCATGTTAGCAGCTCCCTGGGGATAAAAAGCAATGCCGGCCCACGCGGGAGGCCTTCAGGCTCCCCCCACGGTCCCTTTAAAGATGGCCATGCCCAGGGGGTTGGGGACCCTGGGGCTGAAAATGGCCCCAGGAAAGGGGCCACTCGGCCCCCTCCCTTTTAAAAAAAAAGAATGGCCGGGCCCCAGGGGATGGGATCCCGGGGTCAAGATTGGCGTAGGAAGGAGGGCCACACAGCCCCTCCCCTTTAAATAAAATTAAATAAGCAAAGGCCAAGCCCTGGGGAATCGACCTCTGAAGGGGGGTCACACCCCCCCCTTTTTTATTTTTGAATAAAAATAAAAATTGGGTCTGGCCCTGGGGGTTGAGGCCCCCGGGGCCCAGAAGGGTCAAAGGAAGGGGTCCACACAGCCCATCTTCCTAAAATAAAAAAAAAGGAAGCCGGTAACTTCCTGGAGGCCCCACCCCCTTTCTCAACTACTCTGTAAATGTGCCTCCTGGTGCGCTCTTAGTTGGGGATGAAGTACCCTTCAGTGCTGAGGGTCCTTAGGGGCCAACTAGCCCACCAGGTACCTCCAGTAAGCCCCACACAGTGGGATTGCTGAGAGGTGGTTGGAGGCCACGCCCCTTTTCCCACCACTTTGCAAACGCGCCTCTCGGCACATTTCTGGTGGGGCAATGAGGTCCCTTTTGCATCCTGAGGGCCTCAGGACTAAAGTGGACTTCATCCCCCAAGCAGCAGTGCACCAGGAGGCGTGTTTGCAGAGTGGTGCAGAAAGGTGGCATGGACTCTTACCACCTCACAGCAATATAGCTGTGTGACGCTTACTAAAGGTAACAGAAGGGCTAGTTGGCCCCCAGGGACCCTCAAGAGGCAAGGGGACTTCCTCCCCAACCAAGAGTGTTCCAGGAGGCATGTTTTCAGAGTGGTGGAGAAAGGGGGCGTGGTCTGCATCCACCTCTCAGCAATCCCACTGTGTGGGGATTACCGGAGATAACTGGTAGGCTAGTTGGCCCCTCAGTACCCCCAACAGTGAAGGGGACTTCATCCTCCAACCAAGAGCATGCCAGGAGGCGCGTTTGCAGAGTGGTGGATAAAGGGGGCGTGGCCTAGTATCAGAATTCAGCAATCCTGCTGTGTGGGACTTACTGGAGGTAATAGAAGGGGTAGTTGGTCCCCAAGGACGTCCTTGGGGGCCAACTACCCCTCCTGTTACCTCCAGTAAGTACCACACAGTGGGTTTACTAAGAGGTCTTAGGGGGCCACGCCCTCCTTTCTCCACCACTCTGCAAACGTGTCCCCAGGCACACTACTGGAAGGAGGATGAAGTCCACTTTACTCCTGAGGGACTTTGGGGGCCAAGAAGCCCTCCTGGTACCTTCTGTAATTCCTAGTGGAATTCCTAAGCACTAATTGGAGGCCCAGCCCCCTTTCTACACAACTCTGCAAACATGACTACTAGTTAAACAAGCATTTGCAATGCAATAGGTCTCGCATTTGCGAAAGTTAGAGCTATGGGCATTGTAAACATTTTTTACTAATAATTTTTGGAGTGGAGTGGATGTACGTTGTGTGTTGTGGAATTATGTGGTATGATGCACAGTGAGATTATGTGGATAGAAAGTATATGGTATTTAGTGTATAGGAATTATGTGGAGTGGGATTATGTGTTATGGAGAGTAATTATGTGATATGGTAGTCTGTGTTGTGAAGTGGTAACCTCAGGTTTAGTGTTAGACTTGGCATCTTTTGGCGTGTTTCCCCTGACTTTTTGCTTTCTGACCTCCCGGTTTTGACTCTGTTTTTGCTGGTGTAATGATTCTGCGCACTTTCCTCACTGCGGTCCAGTGGGAAAGTGCAAGTGCTCCTGTATAAAATGTGTTATGGATTGGTGTTTCCATGATTGGCCTATTTGGTTTATGTGTCAGTCCCTTGTAAAGTGCACTGCGAGTGCCAGGGCCTATAGACCAAATGCTGTTGGTGGGCTGCAGCACTGGATTGTGCCACCCACGCAAACAGCCCGTAAAGTGTAACTCGGGCCTGCCATCGCAGAGCCTGTGCGCAGCCTGGGGCTGCCATGTCGACTTGGCAAGTGCACACACTTGCAAGTCCCTAAACCTTCCCTTTGCTACATGTTAGTCACCCCTAAGGTAGGCCCAAGGTACCCCTGTGGGCAGGGTGCGTTGTACGCGAAAGGTAGGACATGCCCTGGTGTGTGCGGCATGTCCTGATAGTGAATTACAGCCTAGTTCGTTTTTCACTATTGCAAGGCTACCTGTTCCCCTAGGCCAGAACTGGCGGTTTTGATTATTACAGTTTATAATCCTAACTGACCCGGGAACGTGGTAGAAATTCGAGTTTAGTATGCCTGGACTCAGAATGATAAAATGCATCTTTTAGTGAAGTTGGTTTTAACATTCTGTGTTTGAAAATACCACTTTTAGAAAGTGGATATTTTCTTGTCTAACCATCCAAGCCTGCCTCTGCGAGGTTGTGTATTCCTTGTCTGGAATGTGAGTGACAGGGGCTGGGGATGCCAGGAGACAGGGTGAGTCAGCGCAGGGCTGAGTAGCCAGATCGACCTGTAGATGGGTGGGAGGGGTCGCACCTGGGCCCTGAATAGGACAGTGCCTTCCCTCCACAATGCTGGCTCCACCTCCTGTGGTGCGTCTGATGTCCCTGGCCTACTCACTGAAAGAAGGGACGGAGACTTGTCAACAAAGTGCTCCAGAACTGGTTTGGACTAGGCAAAGGCCTCTCTGCCTTCAGAGAACAAAGGAATTTGGGATA
Organism: Calotriton arnoldi; assembly: GCA_963921515.1. Lineage (NCBI taxonomy): Eukaryota > Metazoa > Chordata > Amphibia > Caudata > Salamandridae > Calotriton > Calotriton arnoldi. The sequence continues at coordinate 796,212 of CAWUFW010008329.1, read as the reverse complement.
TAAATATTGGGGCCCTGACCCCATGAATTTAGATCTCGCTGGAATCAAGGAACCTGCCAAGACGAAGAGCTGGAAGAGCTGCCAGGAGGAGTACTGCCCCTTTGCTGTGTTGTTGCTTTGTTGGGTTGGCCTGCAGCTGCTGCTTCTGCCTTGGGCAGTGAAAGGACTGGACTGAACTTTCTACAAACTTGTGCTGAGTATCTCCAAGGGCCTGAAACCGAGCTGGCCTCCTGTTAAGAAGTCTCAGGGACTACAAAGACTTCACAAGCCTCTGGGTACCGCTTCTGGAACGCTGTTTCAGTCGCCACAGAGGAAGGGAACTGCAACCGACTCCGTCAACCGAATCCATCCCTGGCCGGTGACCTGTTTGCACCACAGACCGCATCGCCCCGCTTCGCATCGCAACCCTGGTCTCACCGTGGGCGACGTCCGACGCCGCCAACATCGAGCCGCTGCTTGCACCGTGACCTGTGGGCACCGCAGTTCGCATCGCTTCACTGGGCCAGCCGGACCAGGCCGACAGTGTCGCTGCAACTGGCTCAAGAGTCGTGACCGCATCGCATTTGGGGCACCGCTCGCACGTCTGCGACGCACCGCTCCGACTCGCACCGCTGTCCGACGCCAGCTCCCGCACTCCGGCTAGGTCGCCTGCATCGCAACCTGTCAGCACCGCATCGAGCATCGTCTCACCCTGCATCGCACGCCTTGGACTCACCGACTCCGTCTGCACGACGCTCATCGAGCCGCTGCCTGCACCGCATCGAGGGACACCGCACCTTGCATCGCTCCGTCTTGCACCGCAACCGCGACGAACGCCGACCGGCTCGTACACTCCGTACCAGCCCCAACGAGAAAGGTACTGTAACCGAGTCTGTTCATGACTCTGCTGGCCCGTATCGACGCGGTCGGCTGGAACTGTTAGACTCTGTGGTTTTCAGCATCACGGTAGGCTCGGACGGAGCTACCGACTCGTACTGAACTTTGCTTTTGTGCTATTCCTGCAAAGAAGAAGTTAACGTATCAAGTATTCATTCGTAAAGTACAGTATTGTGGATTTTTGTCGTAATTGGTCTTGTCTTGAGTATATAAAATATTGGTTATTTTTCTAAACTGGTGTGGTGTCCGTTTGTAGTGCTTACACTGTATTACTGTTGGTTATGTGCAAATGCTTTACACACTGCCTCTGAATTAAGCCTGACTGCTCGTGCCAAGCTACCACGAGGGTGAGCAGGGGTTACTTCACGAGTGTAACAACCCTTACCCTGACTAGGAAGAAGGGTCCCTACTTGGACAAAGGTGCAAGCCCTTGCCAACTAGAGATCCCATTTCTAACATTTAGTCTTCCTCGTTTGCATAGAAGCTAAACTATGAACTCAATGAGACATAAAAAAGAAGCAACCACAGAGGAGCACTTCTGGACCTAGCCAGAGGTATGAGCAGGGCCACTGAAATTTTGCAACAGTTTGGCCGCATTTGCCACATAATCCATCTTCTGCCAAATCATCTGCAGATTTGAACAAAAAAAACCTTGTTTCTAGCTCAAAAGGCTCAAACGTTACCAAAAATACAGCAACATATGTTACAGCGTGGTGGAAGGCCCTTTGCAAAGCTGGAATGGTCACCTGTTACTTATTGCTAAATGTGGGTGTTAAATTGGTACTAATGGTGCGCAGACCTCTCTTGCTTCTTTCTGCGCCTCTCTTGCCTCTTTCTGAATTTCTCTTGCTTTTTTCTGCACCTTTCTTCCTCTTTCTGCACTTCTCTTGCTTCTTTTCTGCTCATCTCTTGCCTCTTTCTGCACCTCTCTTGCTTCTTTCTACACCTCACTATCTTCTTTCTGCACCTCTCTTGCTTCTTTATGCACCTCTCTTGTTTCTTTCTGCATTTCTCGTGCTTATTTCTGCTTCTTTCTGCACCTTTCTTCCTCTTTCAGCACTGCTCTTGCCTCTTTCTGCATTTCTCTTGCTTCTTTCTGCACCTCTCTTGCCTCTTTCTGCACCTCACTCTCTTCTTTCTGTGCCTCTCTTGCTCCTTTCTGCATCTCTCTTGCTTCTTTCTGCACCTCTCTTGCTTCTTTTGGCACCTTTCTTCCTCTTTCTGCAACTTTCTTCCTCTTTATGCACCTCTCGTGCTTCTTTCTGCACCTCTCTTGCTTCTTTTCTGCACCTCTCTTGATTTTTTCTGTACCTCACTTGCCTTTTTCTGCACCACACTCTCTTCTTTCTGCACCTCTCTTGCTTCTTTCTGCACCTTTCGTCCTCTTTCTGCACTTCTCTAGCTTCTTTTCTGCTCATCTCTGCCTCTTTCTGCACCTCTCTTTCTTCTTTCTGCACCTCTCTTGCTTCTTTCTGCACTTCTCTTGCTTCCTTCTGCACCTTTCTTCCTCTTTCAGCACTCCTCTTGCCTCTTTCTGCATTTCTCTTGCTTCTTTTCTGCACCTCTCTTGCTTCTTTCTGCACCTCACTCTCTTCTATCTGTACCTCTCTTGCTTCTTTCTGCACCTTTCTTGTTTCTTTCTGCACTTCTCTTGCTTCTTTCTGCACTTTTCTTCCTCTTTCTGCGCCTTTCTTCCTCTTTCTGCACCTTTCTTCCTCTTTTGGCACCTTTCTTCCTCTTTCTGCACCTCTCTTGCCTTTTTCTGCAACTCGCTTGCCTCTTTCTGCAACTCTCTTGCTTCGTTCTGCACCCCTGTTGACACTTTCTGCACCTTTCTTGTCTCTTTCTGCTCCTCTCTGCCTCTTTCAGCACCTCTCTTGCTTCTTTCTGCACCTCTCTTGTTTCTTTCTGCACTTCTCTTGCTTCTTTCTGCGTCTTTATGCACCTTTCTTCCTCTTTCAGCACTGCTCTTGCCTCTTTCTGCATTTCTCTTGCTTCTTTCTGCACCTCTCTTGCCTCTTTCTGCACCTCACTCTCTTTTTTCTGCACCTCTCTTGCTTCTTTCTGCACTTCTCTTGCTTCTTTTGGCACCTTTCTTCCTCTTTCTGCAACTTTCTTCCTCTTTCTGCACCTCTCGTGCTTCTTTCTGTACCTCTCTTGCTTCTTTTCTGCACCTTTCTTCCTCTTTCTTCACTTCTCTAGCTTCTTTTCTGCTCATCTCTTGCCTCTTTCAGCACCTCTCTTGCTTCTTTCTGCACCTCACCCTCTTCTTTCTGCACCTCTCTTGCTTCTTTCTGCACCTTTCTTCCTCTTTCTGCACCTTTCTTCCTCTTTCTGCACTTCTCTAGCTTCTTTTCTGCTCATCTCTTGCCTCTTTCAGCACCTCTCTTGCTTCTTTCTGCACCTCACTCTCTTCTTTCTGCACCTCTCTTGCTTCTTTCTGCACCTCTCTTGCTTCTTTATGCACTTCTCTTGCTTCTTTCTGCACCTTTCTTCCTCTTTCAGCACTCCTCTTGCCTCTTTCTGCATTTCTCTTGCTTCTTTTCTGCACCTCTCTTGCTTCTTTCTGCACCTCACTCTCTTCTTTCTGCCCCTCTCTTGCTTCTTTCTGCACCTTTCTTGCTTCTTTCCGCACTTCTCTAGCTTCTTTCTGCACCTTTGTTCCTCTATCTGCGCCTTTCTTCCTCTTTCTGCACTTTTCTTCCTCTTTCGGCACCTTTCTTCCTCTTTCTGCACCTCTCTTGCCTCTTTTTGTAACTCTCTTGCCTCTTTCTGCACCTCTCTTACTTCGTTCTGCACCCCTGTTGACTCTTTCTGCACCTTTCTTGTCTCTTTCTGCACCTCTCTTGCATCTTTCTGCACCTCTCTTGCTTCTTTCTGCACCTCTCTTCCTCTTTTCTGTACCTCTCTTACCTCTTTCTGTACCTCTTTTGCCTCTTTCTGCACCTCTCTTCCCTCTTTCTGCACCTCACTCTCTTCATTGCAATTTTGAAAGTTTTAAGACAAGAAGTACCTCAAAAAGGTAAAGCACCAATGAATAATATCAGTTTGCAGTTGACTAAGACCTGTTCATCATTTCGGGCTGATTGTGATGGAACAGAAGTCAAATTAATATATATAAGAAAAAGGTACCCCCTAAGTAAACTATGAGGTCCAAGAGCAAGGGGGAAATAACAACTATCATCAAAGAAAACTCTTGTCTGACCTATATTGCTTTACGAAATGGCCTCTAATGGGTTCATACTCAAGGCAGGTACACAACACAGCACTCTAACAAACCGATTATTCAAAAAATATATACATTTTATTTTCTTAAGTGTACAAAATATTTTTAAAGATATTTTTTATGTATAAATAACTTTTTGGGTTCATATAAATTCAATTTAAACAAGAATATACAATTATTCCTTGCTCTTACTGCACAATAAACAACATGTCATGAGTCACAAACAAACAAGGACAAAATGACAATCACATTACAATAAACAACATCATAAAATGCATTATCTATGACCCCACTCACAACCATCCATCAATCATACTAACCAGTCATAACCATCTCATACACGCAACACACTCACGCACAGCAAAATGGACATGATCATAGGTACTCCTATTATTTTGAATGACATACACCTAATCATGTGGTATGATTTAATCTAGAAGTTGTTCACTGGTGTGTTATCATATATAGGCTTCCCATATAGTCGGTCAATGTGTTTCGGTTGGTTGAGATTATCACCACCTTCCTCAGGACCTTTTAAATTGCAAAGAAATCTCAAAGGTGGACGGGGGTTCGCAATGAGGTAATAACAAGAAATTATCGTTACCACGTCTAATAGTGCTGCGATACCTGCTAAGAACTAAGTAAAAAAATCCAATCTTTTTAAAAAACCCAGCTCACTAACATGCAAACCCGTGATGCATGCATACCCTGTTAACCTGATAGAAATCACCGAATTATGTGAAACGTTTGCAGAGAAAGGCTCAGAGGCGTACTTCATGGTATTACCAACTTAATAAAGAGAGCGCCAGAAGCCTTATTAATGAATAGAATGAGAGACATGAGGCCCATGCCTGTAGGCAGAAAGATGAAAAAAGAATTAAAAAAAAAAAAATGAAAAGGTGAACAAAATCCATAATGCACCTTATATAATCTTATACAATGAGAAATGCGTCTTCCTTCTGCATATTAGATCCCAACTGGTTGGAACCAAGAGGGCTATTCAAAATATATGGGACAAATCCCACTCTAAAAAACAATGAGAAGTAAATGAACTAAGATGTGTAGCGTAATAGGTGGACAAAAATTGTCAAAAGTCAAATTAGTCAAAAGGGTGACATAGATCAAAGCTTTCTCCTTGAGACATAGTCAACTTTTTGCTTCAAGGCTAAAGTCAACTAGGATCTTCAAAGTCAGACTTGTTATAATCAATTTCCCACTGAAGCCTTTGGCTTTGGGGTCAAAAGCTCTGCGCAAGACAAACCTGGTTTTCTTGCCGGCCAAAGGAACGCACTCTCTGAGAGTCACTCAGCTCATGGTCCTGGTACTCTGGATGAGGAGCAAATAACTAAGTCCAATTTTTCTCCAACTGTCAACTGCTTATCACTCCTGTGGTACTCAGGTCCTTATGGCAGGCACCAGGTTTCTCTCCAGCCATGAATCCTGCAATCAATCAATCAATCAATCACTTGACTAGTAAAGCATGACTACTTACCCATAAGGGTCTCAAGGCACTCTAGGGGGTTGAGGGGGGGGCTGTTGATCTGCCGAAGTGCTGTGGTTCAGTCGAAGACCCAGGTCTTGAGGTCTTTTCTGAATAGAGGCAGTGACGGTGAATGCCTGAGATGGAGAGGCAGGGTGTTCCAGGTTTTTGGTGTGAATTAGGAGAAGGACCTTCCTCTAGCCGTGGTCTTGCAGATACGTGGGATGGTGGCCGAGGCCAGATGGGCGGAGCGGAGGTCTCTGGTGTGTGCTTGGAATGAGAGGCGGTGGTTGAGGTACAGAGGTCCCACATCATATAGGGCTTTGTAGGCATATGTGAAGAGCTTGAAGGTGATTCTTTTGTTGACTGGGAGCCAGTGAAGGTCTCTCAGATGGCTGATGATGTGGCTGTGGCATGGGATATTGAGGATGAGTCTGCCAGAGGCATTCTCAATGTTCTGCAGTTTCTTGAGGAGTTTCTGGGTGATGCCGGTATAGATTGCATTGCCATAGTTGAGTCTTCTGCTGATGAGTGCGTGGGTGACTGTCTTTCTGGACTCATTAGGGATCCACTTGAAGATCTTTCAGAGCAGGTGTAGCGTGTAGAAGCAGGATGATGAGACAGCGTTGATCTGGTGGTTCATGGTGAGAGAGTAGTTTAGGAGGATTCCAAGGTTTCGTGCATGGTCTGTGGGTGTGGATGCAACATCTGCAGGATACCAGGAGTCATCCCCGGCGGAGGGGGTAGAGCCCAGGATGAGGGCTTCAGTCTTCTCCGAGTTGAGCTTGAGGCATCTGTCCATCATCCACGTAGCAACAGCCTTCATCCCGTAGTGGAAGTTGCTCTTGGCGACTGTGGGTTCCCTTGGTGAGGGAGAGGATCAGCTGGGTGTCATCGGTGTAGGAGACGATGTTGAGTCTGTGGTCCCTGAAGATGGCTATGGGTGGGCCATGTATATGTTGAAGAGAGTGGGGCTCAGGGAAGAGCCATGAGGCACTCCGCAGCTATTTGTGGGTTCAGAGTGGAACGAAGATAGTCTGACTCTCTGTGTTTGGCCGGTGAGGAAGTAGTGGATCCATTCCAGGGCTTTGTCTCAGATGCTTGTGTCGTGGAGTCTTGTGCATAGGGTACAATGGGAGACAGTGTCAAAGGTGGCCGAGAGGTCCAGGAGGATGAGGGCTGCAGTTTTGCCTCATTCGAGGAGGGTGCGGATGTCATCTGTGGCGGCGAGGATGGTGGTCTTGGTGCAGTGGTTGCTTCGGAAGCTGGATTGGGAGAGGTCAAGTTTGTGGTTCTCTTCGACGATCTCGGAAAGTTGGGCGTTGATGGCCTTCTCGATGACAGTGTCTGGTAAGGGGAGCAGGGAGATGGATCTAAAGTTTTTGAGGTCCAATGGGTCGGCAGAGAGTTTCTTCAGCAAGGGGTTGATCTCTGCATATTTCCAGTCTTCCGGAGGTGGCGGAGTTGATGGAGCAGTTAATGGAGTGGCAGAGTTCGGGGGCAATGGAGGTGAAGATGTGGTGAGGGCAAGGGTCTGAGGGTGCTCCGGTGTGACTGCTCTTCATGATCTTGAGGGTGTCATCAGCAGTGAGGGGAGTGCAGCTGAGCCGGGTCTGTTGGGGTCTGGTGCTGTTGGGTGTGGTGGTTGCAGGTGGGGAGCGAGAGTCTTGGGTAGCGAGGCTGTTGAAGTTGTCGTAGATCTCCCTAATCTTACAGTGGAAGAAGGTGCCGAGGTTGTTGCAGACGTCTTGGGAGGGAAGGATGTCTGCTGTATCTGTGCTGTTTTTGGCAAATCTTTGGACTACTGAGAAAAGCTCTTTGCTATTGAGTGTGTTGATCCTTTCTCATAGGGCCGCTTTCTTTGTTGTTCTGATGAGGTGGTGGTGTGCGGTGACAGAGGTTTTGAAGACTGAGTGGTCTTCCTGGGTTTTGCTGCTCCTCCATCACTTCTTGAGCCGTTGACAGGTGCGCCACGACTCATGAAGGGTCCATGCCTCAGTGGTTAGATGAATCAAGAGAGCTTCTGCTTTTTGTGTCCCTGAAACAGGGAAAAAGGACATCAACAAATTTAAATTTGTAGAGCAGTTTGAATGCCTGGGTGACAGTCAGAGTGAGGAGTCCTTAGATGTACTTTCTTCAAGCTTGCAGGCAGATGCCTTTTCTTTCCAGATTTTTTCTTCCCAGGTCTAGAAGTGCTCTGAAGATGTGGTGTTGATGTGCTAGTCTTATCATGTGCACTAGCCCAAAGGCAACTGCCTTTGTGTTAGTTTTAAATAATGTCCTTGCTCATATCTCAGTATAAGGAAAACAACTTTTAAATATTGAACAAAGTAATTCAATAGGTTTATACTACTTGTGGAAATTGGTTGGTCACTCATGTACTGCATAGTTATATTAAAATGGTAAGAAGAGATAGTTGATAGGGATTCGAAAAAACATGGTTAATAGGATAAAACCTTGGATGATTTGAAAAACATGGATCTGAATATGACTTTAGTAGAATTTTGGCTGTGATTTCTCTAACAGTTTTGACTTCTATAGGATGGTGCGTCAGGAGTGTGTGATTGCACTTCTTTTACACATACTATATGCTAACTAGCTAACAATCAAACCTAATCTTGTCTACTCTCTCACTCTATATCCCCATCTTATTTTTAGCACTCCATCTGTGGTTATCCGCAAAAATTCCCAAAATCCATACAAATAAAATACCTAATGCCATCCACTAGCTGGAGGGCCTCTGAGTCTTACCTAGCCCCTTCCCTAATTAGATGAGATGTCAACCCCTCTGTGATTGGTTAAAATGTTTTTCACTCCTGCTGGAGTTGGAGCTAAAGGGTCTAGGATGATTCTAAGAATGAACTGTAGCAGGTCCTACCACTCTTATTTGGCATCAGAAAACAAAAATAATTGCTGCCATTTCCCTGCCAAGTGTGTCTGCCCCCCTCCCCGATGGCTTATCCTCTTTAATGACAAGTTGTTGACTAGACCATTGCCATCCAGGGCCCAGAGGCTAAGCCATTACCCTCTGGTTATGTGAAACCAATTTTACAGTGCCATTTTAGAAGCAAAGCACATGCACTGTGGTAGAAAGTGTCAGCGAACAGAGTCCAAATACTAGCAACAATAAGGAATAAGGAAAAAAGGCAAACATTAATTGGTTTATCATGCAGAAAAGGTGACTGCTACAATTCTATTGCATATCTAGACACTCTTTGCAATAAGACACGCTTTCCCCTCCTGTCCTTTTACAGTGTCACTGAAATGTGCCTTGCAAATGGCCATACGAATTATAGTTCCGTCTCAGACTGACCACATTTACTCCTTGGTGAAAACACTATTCAGAAGTCCATATTATTGTGTGTTTCTTTGGTAGTCCCTGACTCAGTTTACTGGTAAGCAAAAGTATTCTGTAAGGAGAAATATTACAGATGTCTCTATGGGGCATATTATCAAGCCCCAGCGATAATTATCGCTGAGCGCGCTTAGCGCGCTTTTAATTATAGCCGGCTATCGCTGGAATATATCGCCAAGCTAGCGCTGTATTATCAACGCTTAGCGCTATGGCGATAAATATTGCAGCAATAGCGGGGTTTTCCATGGAACATCGCTGGTTTTCCAGCGATGTTCCATGGAAAACAACGATAAGCTTTATGATAGGCCCTGTGGCCTTAGCCCCACAATCCACCTCCCATGTTAGGTATGCCTTAGTCAGGAATTTAACAGACGTTAAATTCCTGAGTTAAGGCAGAGTTAGCGCGATTTCAATAATCGCTACGCTCGTTAGTTAATATCGCGAAGCTGCCTTCGCGATATTTTCCCATGTTGTTTTCACAGCCACGCCTACTTTGCATCTCATTATCGATGTGAGGCGAGGCGTGTGAAAAACGGGAGCTAAGTCAAGGAAACACGCGCTAGCGTGTCCTTGTAAATAATGCGATATAATTATCGCTGCTTTGCGCCCGAAAAATGGATGCTAAAGCGGCGATAATTGTATCGCCGGCCCTTGGTAATATGCCCCTATATTCCTTACAGACTGCAACCCTTTCTGTCACTTCATTGCATAACTTGGTGCAACCTGTTAACACCAGATCAATTAATTGTGTGGCCTCAGGGAATGCCATTTTTTGTTTCATATTTTTCCTGTATTTCCAGTATTGTCCCTCTTTTTATTGTCAGCCAGAAGTCTTGTGACGAGTTCAATTCTGTGTAGTTGGCATGTATATTTTCGTTCCCTTTCAGACTCCTCACTCTTAGCTAATTCAATTAATTTGCCAACATTGCTGCTAGGTCTGCTCTAAGCACTTGCAGAATCATGGGAGGACTCTATGAACTTACCCACAGCTATTTCTACTACTTGTGCTTTAATCTATTCATCTGTTTTAGTTCAGAATAGGATTTCACATTTGGACCCAGATTTACTAGGAGCTCACGCAGGGCAGGAAGTTGCTTCCTTGTGTTACATTTTTTATCTTTATAAAGCAACGCAAATTGACATTTGTATTGCTTTGTAAATAACAAAATGGATTTTGCGTCTGGTCTGCAGCAAAAGTGTGATGCAAACCCGACGCAAAATGTTTGTATATCTTGGCCTAGACAGGTGCCTATGACACATTGGGGCTTATTTACAAGCCCCTTGCGCCACTTTTGCGTCATTTTTAACATGGGAAAAGTGACGTACGGGTGGCGCAAGGGGCTTGTATATAAGCCCCATTGTGCTTAAATCACTATCCAGTATGAACCAGCCAGTAACATTTATTCAAACTTTGCACAAGAGAAGCTCTCCCAACCAACAACTGTTTCTAGAGAAAATCACATATTGAATGTGTATGTAGACCCTCAAGAATTGGCTCAGGTGCAGATGAGTTTCAATTTTTAATTTCACTTACAGTTGGCACTTCAGAAGATTTGCACTGTGTTTTGCCACTGTCAATTTTAAATCCTGATTTTTGTAGGCTTCTGCCCGCATGAGTATACGGAAATAGAGACCATGGTAGATAAAAAAAAAATATAATAATGTTTCATAGACTTACGTTAAATGAATGCACGAGGCCATCCTCATAATAAATTTATTTCGGCAATTACCATAAAAGCAAACATAATGACTTAAAACAGTAAAGTCATTCAATAATTAAAAGCATACAATCAAGATGTAAGATAGTTAAAAAGACCCACAAATAAAACTAGCAGCATATGACTGGAACATCACAGCAATTTTTAAATTCATTCCAAAACTCCTATACCTATTTTGTACTGTTGCATGTGCCAGAAGTCCACGAGGCCATCTGTGTTCGTTTCCCTGCAGTTTTATCCTTCAGTTCTTTATAAAATTAATTTCCATAAAAACCGTTGAAATACCTGACGCTTTAAAAAACTTCCAAAACTAGGGGGCATATTAGCAAGACCGGCGATAAAATTATCGCCATTTTAGCGGCAGGAAACTGCCGCTAAAACAGCGATAATGGGCTTGCTAACATGCGCAGTAGAACTCAATAGAGCCCAGGTTAGATGTCCTGCACATCTAACCTGGGCTTCTATTGGAATTCTATAACGCATATCAGCAAGCCCATTATCGCTGTTTTAGCGGCAGTTTCCTGCCGCTAAAATGGCGATAATTTTATCGCCGGTCTTGCTAATATGCCCCCCGGTCTATAAGGAACCAGTCTCATTTCAAAGCGTTTGCTGAACCGAATGATGATAATGCTCTTTGCAGTATGTCTTAGTGGAAGTAATGCAGGTAGGAAGTATTCCTTTCAGTTACTCTGACTCTGTTTTACGAAAAGGAGGACGACACTTAGGCTTAAATTTACTAAACAATTTTGCAGGTGCTCCAAACTGAAATAAGTAGTACAAACGACAGCATCAAACAACCTTCTGTGCAAATGTTTTTTAGTTCCAAAACTTGATGCAAGTGTAAGGCTAAGAAACGCTGCTTTGTTTAGCGTGAGCTCTTGATGAAGGATGCCAAGTCAGAACAGCGCAAACACCACTACGATTCCATATAAAGCCATATCACTTAAAGTGGTGCAAAGCAGCACGACCTAGCTTTGTGTTGAATTCTAGCACCAAACGAAACCAGGCACAAATAATGGTCAAAGGAAAACTGATTAATATTTGGACATGACCTTTGGGTGGCCGCCTACCTAAAGAAATTTATACTGGCGGTGGTGCCTCGAGCACAAATCTAATGTAAGAAATTAGGGGCATATTATCAAGCGGCAGCGATAATTATCGCTGGCCGCTCTTAGCTTGAGGATTTTTATCGCCGGCTATCGCTGGAAATTATCGCCATGCTAGCGCTGTATTAACAACGCATAGCGCAATGGCGATAATTATTCCAGCGATAGCGGTGTTTTCCATGGAACATCGCTGGTTTTCCAGCGATGTTCCATGGAAAACGGCGATATCCTTGATGATAGGGCCTGTGGTCTTAGCCACACAATCCACCCCCATGTTAGGTATGCCTTAGTCAGGAATTTAACAGACGTTAAATTCCTGCGTTAAGGCATACTTAACGCGATTTCAAATATCGCTACCCCTCCTTGATAATATCGCGAAGCTGCCTTCGCAATATTATCCCATGTTGTTTTCACAGCCACGCCTCCTTTGCATCTCATTATCGAAGTGAGGCGAGGCGTGTGAAAAACGGGCCCTAACTCAAGGAATCACGCGCTAGCGTGTTCTTGATGATAATGCAATAAAATTATCGCCGCTTTTCGCCCGAAAACGGACGCTAAAGCGGCGATAATTTTATCGCGGCCCCTTGATAATATGCCCCTTAGTTCCTGTTAAAAGCACTGAGGTCCAAGTCTTAATAATGTTTAGCGGTATGTAAAGACGGCATTATTAAAATTTTCATGGATGATTACAGTGCTTTATTTGTAAAACAATGAGGGCCTTATTTACAAGAACTGACGCATCGCTGCGTTGTGTCAGTGATGCGTCAAAATGACTTGCGATTCTCAGCATTATTTTTAGACGCCTTGGATGCGCCATATTTACGGTATGGTGCACCATGGCGTGAGGGACAGGCAGCGTAAAACAAATCTGATGCTTCCGTGACGATGATGCCGCAGTGGAAATTGACGTATCAGGAGCAAAACTGACATAATGCTGGTTAGTGGCGCGTAAAACAACGCTAACCAACTTAGCGTCACTTTTCAGTGCGTCAAACATAAATAAACATAATAAAGAATGACGCTTTGGAGAAATAAAATGGCACACTTCACAGAAGGCAGCCACGGAGCAGGGAGAAGAGAGCAGCAGCCAGGACAACAATCCCAACAACCCCAGCACTAGTCAGGATGTCCAGACAGACTCCCACGGAAATAGGAAAAGGAAGTGCAATTTCAGTGAGGAGGAGAATGACATAATAGAGCATTAACATCAGCTCTTTGTCACCTCATAATTGCCATTAGGCAAGAAAGACGCCATTTGGCAGTCCATAGTGGCCAAGGACAACCGTGTGGGACAAGCCAAGAGGACAGACACTGACTGTAAAAAACACTGGCGCGGCTATAAGCGCTAGACGAAGGAAAAACTGGCCAACAAGCTGAAGGTAGTCATGCAGACCGGAGGAGGAGGCCTGTGCCCCAGGAGTAGCTAGATGCCTTGGAAAAGCGGGTGTCAGCTATCATTCAAGAGGAGTTGGTGGCAGGAGTTCTGGGACAGGACTGTGCTGCCTACGAGGAACAACAAGACCTACAGAATAAGGTGCAACAAGGGGCAATGTGGGCAAAAAGGTCATGTTGTGCAGTGCAGCAACCTATGTCCTAGTGCTCCACTGCGCTGTGTGCAGGGAATAGGTCAGGAATCTGAGAAATGTACTGTTAAACATCGCATAAGTGTAAGTCACACTGCCCAGTTACATATGGCACAGCTCAGTCCAGCTCTGTCACATTTCCCCCTTCCATGTGTGAAGTGCAGCACCAGTCCAGGTTCACCTTTGTTTACTGGCATTTGTAGTGGAATGTACAACATGAGTCACCAGAACTACAAGTCCCAGAAAAGCAAAAAACATGGACTGGAACAATACATCATGAATGGACACATTAACCCTGCCCAACCCAACTGTTACAATGCAGGCCCCCTTGCACCATGAGGCCACTGTGTCTAGCTTGGGCCCATCTTGGGCCCATGCACACAAATCTGCACTGTAAAGCAATGGAATGGGCTTGTCAGAGGAGAAACTGCATACCTGGGAGGGGGGACAGGTGTGGGTCATGTGAAGGATCAACACATTGGAACATGCCAAGAGTCATGTGTATAGTAAACTGCATGAAAGTTTATAGCATGCAGCTGTCCCAACATGCGGGGTGAGAGTGCACAGGTGTCAACTGCCATGGTAGGGAGCAGCCAAAGTCCTATCATGACCTACATCAGACTGGGTATGGGGGTGAATGCAAGTGATGCCCACCAGAGGAGCATGTGTGTTTAAACAAAAAATGGTGTGTGGCACTGGTGGGCCCCTGGTAGTGTAGTGCATTGTAGGCGCAGGCTGAACACATTGAACTGCCACTGTGTCTGAATGGGGAGACATTGAAGGGATATGTGTACTGCAAGTTACGCTGACCAAGACAAATGCATTGCTATGTCTGATAGTGTCACACTTGTGTTGCAGCTGGGAACGGATTACAGAGAAGAGACCATTGTGGAACTACATCCTACATGTGAAGTGGACCTGGGTGAAGATCTAGCATGTGGCACGAGGGAGCCTGAAGGCGAATTGTCTCACTGTGCCACATATGTCAAAGTCAGAGGATGTGAAACAGGGATCCGTCACGGTATAGGATTAAGAAGTTTGCTACCACAAAGAGTAGCAAGGTTGGAAGCTGTGTAGAGGTGTGCAGGATATGTGTTAAAAAATGGAACCCGTGGCCACATGAAAGCACAATGTGCATGCAAGTCAGCACAACAAGGCAGAATGTACTGTGTGGAAGGCAGACTGCAAAATCATAACTAATTCATGACCAAACCCATATCACCTTGACAGGAGCTGTGGACTGAGTGCTGGTCACAGGGAATTAGGGCACCCTGGGGACTAGGTGCAATGTGCACAGTAGTGGTGTCAAAACATCAAAACACAATCAGTATAGGCATCATGAAATGCAAAGCACCTCACCAAGGCAGAAGAGGACCTTACCTCATATCACACATGCAGGAATAGCAGGCCCAGTGAGCTGTGTAACTGTGTTGCAGTATGTGTCCTGACATGACAAGTTAGCCTTGTCACACACTGGTTGTGTGACCAATGCAGAGAGACAGCCATATGATAGGCAACTATATTGCAACTTGCCCTCAAACCCTATGAGGAACAGATGTCCTAAGCATCAATGTTGACCTGCAAGTGAATTAGTAGGAAGTCTGATTGTCAAGCAGATTACTCATGTCACCATCAAACATAGATCACCATCAACATATATCTGTTTAATTGCAGATGATGTACAAACAACTCCTGACCAGCTGTCTGTCATGGATGAGGATCCTGCTGAGGATGACAGCCTGCCATCCCTCGACCAAGACACCCTCCAACAAATCCTGTACTCCATTCAGACACCATCTCTGGGCGCAGGAAAGTCCAACAGCATTGCAAGGTCTCCAGAGGATCCGCCTAATACCCAACAAACACCACCAGCATCCCAAACCCAGCCCTGGACTCCGAGGACCCCCATGTTTAATTCCAACATAATGTGGTAGGAGTCCAGTGGGAGCTGGCAGATGTAGTGCAGGCAGCGATGGAGACCGTGGTGGGCCCCCTTGATGGAGCCCGTTAGTGCCTCAGTCCCAATAAGGACACTTGGGAGGCTATGAGAGGCACCTACCCTCCACTCCATGGCTTGGATCAGTTCCTGGCTGACATTTCTAGTGTCATGAGGCAGAGGTATGAACAACTGCCCTGCTGAAGTGGCACCAGCAATATTGCAAACCAGCTGGGGCTGATCCGCAACATCCTGGAGTCTATGGAGTGGAAGCTGGACTCCTACATAGCAACAATGGATGCCATACACCACAACATTGCTGCTGTGCTGGCAAACCAGCAGACCCTTCTTAGTGGTGTGCTGCCTTACTTGTTGGTGCAGAGAAATGCTGCTGTAGATAGGGAAACCACATCTGTGTTTCATAAAATTTAAATAGAAGTAGCAGACATGTAACTCAGCTCTTATTATTGTGTTAGCCTTGACTTTAGCACATTATTATTGATCAACATTTTTTCCAAACCTCACCCTCAATTAAAAGAGATCTAAAACAAAATTTGGATCCTATGTAGTATGTTAAAACCTTAGATACCAGGATGCACATTTCTCTTGAAGAAGTTTAATTCATATGCCCTAATTGATTATTTTCTAGTTTCAGCACAACTGTTTGATGAAAATGTAAAATCAAAATACAACCTCGTCACTTGAAGTATAATGCCTTGTACCATGTATAGCAAAACTCATGGTACTACACTGTGGACTTTTGATAAAGCAATGACAAAATATATAATATTTCTAGAAACAGTTAAATATGAAACACATTTTTGTAAAGAATTATTGAATCTGCACACAGCTTTCAGGTGTAGGATGCATACAAAGCTTATCTCAAGGGCATCACAACAGAGTTGTTGTTAGGAAGTGATGAAACTAAATATCAAAAGAGACAGTATTGTTACAGGAATTAAAAGGTTGCATCCCAAATGGGCTGGTCCCAACAAAAAAGTAAATCATAAAAGATTACCGAAGCACTAGGCAAATACTTTCAGTGGGAATTTGCCCTGACAACTGGACAGAATGTTATGTGCACCAACAGAGTCTACATGTTTTGAAAACTAAAAGTATTAAAATCCTAGCCTGGCAACCTGCAAAGAAGTAAATAGAGACACATTAAAGTTGTAAGGGCTAAAAGAAAAATCTCCAATATAGAGGCAGTGAATCTTAGGAAGTATCTGTTGAATTTTATGAAAGTGTATTCGACATATTTGGGGTGAATAAGCATTTTGACCAGAGATTTGTTAAACACTTTATGGAAAATCTAACTTTGCCATGGTTAACTGCCTCAACGCAAAGACAATATATCAGCTCATATATTCGTGGAAGAAATAAGAGACTCTATACATTGTTTAAACTGTGGGAAACTAACTGGCCCAGATGGACTATCTGTTGAATTATTGGAATATTTAACTCAAGTTATCTGTTTACCATTTCAAACACTTTGCAAGAAAATGTGTTGAAGTGGAACTATTCATAATTCATGGAAAGAAGCCTCTGTACAAATATTTCTAAAACCAAATAATCTCCAGCTGCTGTTCTTCATACAGACCAATTTCCCTTCTTAATTTCTTGAGTAATATTTATGCTAAAACAATGGCTGAAATATTCTTCCTATAATTATTTACCCACATCAACAAAGTATTCGTAAACATAAAGAACAACTAATGACCATAGGTTGCTCCATGACTGCATATACTTCATTGTTGGATTTAAAAAATAAACACGGAAAAGGCTTTTGATTTGGAATTCTGGGATAATTTGTGGGAGTCTATGGTACAGTTTAAATTCCCAACTTCATTTTTGCAAACAATTCAAGCTTTAGATAAAGAGTGCTATGTATTTGTCATAATTAATAGTCAGAAGAGGAAAATGCTCACATATATAGAGGAAACTGTAAAAACTGTCCCTTTTCACCGTTACTGTTTTCAATTTTTATTGAACCACTTTGAATATCACAAAGACCTAGGCAAGAAATACATAGATATAAGTTAAAGTGGATAATTCAAAAGGTCAAACTGATTGAAGGTGATCTTTTTGCTGTAACATCTGACCCACTTGCAATCAAACAAATGAGGAAATACTGCTGCTCTTCACAGATTTTTCAAGGCACAAAGTTAGCATGACCTGATGGTATTGGATAAAATGAAGTCAGTAATACTACTTTCAACGAATTTAGAGATTAATAAACAAGGAAGATATCTAGGGGTTCCAATTTCATAGACAATAAAACAATTGTATCAGGAAAACGACATCAATATATTTGATGAGATTATAACTGCTAGATCAACATCAAGGTTTACCACCATATGTAATAGGCCGAAATAATTATGTAAATATTGTTATTTTACCAAAATTTCTTTTTTCTCTCAGCAACTGTCAATATATTGGAAAATAAAGTTCCTAGAATATCTTAAAGAACATTTTTCTGAGGTGTCGATGAAACAGGACTCATACATTTAAAAAAATATATTTTTGAGTGACAAAGCTGCACACCATAAAATTCTTCCTGGCACTGCGTGGATATGATATACATCAATTTGTGCATTTGCCTGAACTTATATACTCTAATTCACCCAACGCATATCTAACAAAGTTTAACAATCTTAAATATTTTTTAAATATTACATTTAAAATAATATAGGAGCTTGTACATATACAGGTACACACAATTTATTTCCAAAATGTCGTTTTAACATTGCAGTCTACAGCATCAGGATTTCCCATTATTAAAAACATACAAAGAATCCTATGCAGTGCACATGACAGGTGGTGGACGGTGCTGGAAGAATAAAGAAACTTGAACAGGTGAGAGCCAAAAGTAAGGAGTTTTCCTTTTTGCTTTACTACAATTTGAAAGCATCATTTAATCTTTGGAAGATATACGGAGTTGACAACCTGGCCTGCCTTTGTTTTGATAAAACTACACATAGCACTAAATTTCATTTTCGTATTATTTCTCAGTTTTACAATAATTTATGGCTAGACAATAGTATACTTTGAATCTCTGAGATTGTGGATGTGGCAGAGCATAGATAAACATTGGCTATTTATTTTATGTATACGACTTTCAACTGTACAAGATACCACTGACAATATTTTTATTCTATACCATGCTTATTGTGCTCCCTATAAACCTTACATGTACACCCCTTATATATATATTATTGCCCCAGGTGTAAGGAAAACAACATGGGCAACCTACATAGGTTATTCGTCCCTGAGGTTATCAGTATTTTGGTCACTGATAATCTTTTTTAAGAAATGTCCTAAAAGAGAATATATATTTGGATTTAACTGTTGCACAGTTTGACCAGAGTATTCGTTATATTAATCCTCTTTTTTTAATTTATTTTATTTTTTATTGAGCAGAGTAATAGAACAATTCATTATGTTATGAACAATAAAAATCCAATAATAATATTTTTGATGATATTAAATAAACTTCGTGATAAAACGATAAAACACAGGGATCGGTTATAGCTTTGATACGGTTATCCCAGGCCCTCCCTAAACAGAAATAAAGTACAATGTGCCAGTAGTACTTTTAAGAAGCGGCTTGTACCATTGAAAAAGAGATATAATTAAAAAATGGTGGCATCAATTGACTGTACCCCTCCTAACCTATATAAAGGGCAGTATATCAAAATACAAAAATACTAAAGGTGTAAATTTCATATTTTTTATAGATACAGCTGGCCAAGGATCAATAAAGTGCTTACATTCATTTCCCACACTATCCGGCCAGCAATAATTTTCTATAATCAAAAACAAACTCTGTAGTTGCCGCTATAATTGACACTCATATCCCTTTCCAGTTGCTCCATATATGTCCATACCCCGCAAATCTTTTAGTCGCTCCAGCCTTTTTGCATAGGCCGCTTCAAATTTCCTTGAACAAATCATTTTCTTATGCCATTCTAAGTATGTAGGAACTCTAGTTGTCCTCCAATTCTGCAGAATCAAGACTCGTGCCACTACGGAGGGGATTGTAATAAAAACTTCTTCCTCTTCTATTTTTGACAAAGTTTGCCTCTGTTGTGACAAGCCAAAAAGCGCCACTGCCACCTCCTGGTCGACTCAGCTCTGTAAGCCATTACTGAGAGCGCCAAATATTTTTTCCCAAAACTGGGCTAGCATTTGGCAGATGAAGAAGGTGCAAGCCAGTCTCCTCCACCTACTTGCTGGCAGCGAATGCATTTATCTTCTAGTTCGGGGTACATTCTATGGAGGGCTTTAGGAGTATAATAATCTAACCATCATGACAAAGAAGACATAAGCTTAAAATTGGCAGCCCTTAAGGCCTTGCTGCCGAGTTGCAAGATCGTCTGATACTCGATCTCAGAAAAGGAGCATTGTGTTGGCTCAGTGATTTTGACCAAATAATTTTTTATTAGATGGCTTTCCCCTTGACTCTGCAGAAACCTATACCAATTACCCACCCCAGTTAACCTTGCTTTAAAAAGAGCAGCCGTTAGTGATAATGATGATGGGCCAGCGCTGGACGCAAGACAGTATTTTTTCACTAGATGCGCATGAATAAAACAAAATAGCATACAGCGATCCCCGCATCTAGCTTGAAATTCCTGCCAGGTGATACATCTCCCTCCCAGCAGAAAGTGGCCCAACTCGCTGAAGCCATTTGTATTTCAAAACCTTAGGTGGCTGGTCTGGATATGTAGACTTAAGACTTTCCATTCCCTTAGCTGCTAATATTCATAGCCTTCCGCTGTAGCATTTATAGAGTATAAAAACTGGAGTCTTATATGATACTCTTGCAGGATCTTATACCTGGATCTTTTAGGGAGTTTAGCTGTCTTTATGAAGACCGGGAGCTGGGCGTTGAAGAATACTGGGGAGGATATCACCTAAAGTATTGAACATCAATATTTCTGTCTTTTTATAATTAATTTTGTACCCTCTGATTGATTGAAACTGCTCGAACTCTGCCAAGAACGTTAATATATTTTGATCTTCCGGTCTAAGATACAAAATTATATTATCCGCAAACAATTTAAGTTTGGGCATACCTTCGATTGGTGCATCTATACCCCAATTTGCACTTATCCTGGCTGCCAGTGGTTCAATAAAAAAGGTAAAAACTATAGGCGACAAGGGACAGCCCTGCAGAGTTCCCCAATTTATATTTATAGTTCCAGCTATGCTGGAGTTCACGATGATCGGGCCTGTGCGCCTTGATATATATATTACATAACATATTGGTAATTAGACTAGGAAACCCCACCCTCTTAAGAGCAAAAAAAGGGTATCCCAATTGACAAGGTCGAAATCTTTCTCAACATCTACCATCATTATAAGTGCAGGTATCTGATTTATGTTAAAAACATCGATCACCTGTAGCAAAGAAGCCATATTGGAAGATATTTGCCGTCCTGCCAGGAAGCCAGTCTGATGTTTATGGATAACCTTCTGGGCAGCTGGAGTAATTCTGTTGCCCAGACTTTCATTAAGACTTTATAATCAGTATTTAATAGACTGAGAGGTCTATATAAGTTAACGTCGCAGGGATTCTTTAACAAAGCTAACATTGATCGATTCCTGAAAGTTGGAGGGACCTCTCCACCAGTTTTCACAGAATTAAAGAGCTCCACCAAGATAAATATCAATTATTCCTGAAACACTTTATAAAACTCCATTGGAAGACCATCATTCCCGCAGGCATTTCCAGGTGACATTGAGGCTAGAGCCTAGCAAATTTCTAATGGTGTGAAATCGGCCACTAACCCTCTGCCTGAATACTTGACAGCTCCGGGAGATTAATATCTAAAAAGTACTGATGTATTGCTTCCTTCGAAACCATATATTTGGCCGCAAATTGCTTAATATACTGATCAAGAAAATTTTTCACAATCCTTTCCTTCTCAGAGGCCATAACCCCCAACCCGGGTTCCTGCAGTTCAGTGATTAATGCAGCTTCCTGCTTAACCCTAGATGACCAAACTATGAATTTGCCTACCATATGGCTTACTTCGTACACCCGTTGGTGAAGCATCCGTAAGCTATTTATCTCTTCTATAACAAAAAATTCCCTTAGCTCTTGTTTGGCGGTAGCCAGCTGCAGGTCCACGGCCATTCACTCGGCCGGTGAACTTGCCTTCCTCTGTACTGCAGTATCGACCATTAGTTGGAGTTCGGCGATGCGTTCCCCTACAAATTTTGGATTGAGCGGCCATAAAGGCCACCATCTGCCCACGGATATATGCCTTGAAAGCACCCCAAACAGAAAATAGTGTTGTGGTGTCCTTGTTAATCTGGAAAAACTCTTCAATCCATTTTTTAACATTTATCAGCCATTCCTGGTTGGAGAGAAGGAGAAGATCCATCTGCCACCTGGACCTTTCCCCTCGTCTTGCTTGTAATTCTATCTTGACGCTAATGGCTGAATGGTCCGAGAATGAATTTGCCCATATTTGGTCATCAAGACACCTAGGAGAACGATAAATGAGAAAATAATATATACGCGAGGCGGACTGGAATTGGCAGAGTAGTAAGTATATTGTGACATTCCTGAGTAAACTCTGCTTCATGGATCAATCAATTGATAAGCTTGTATCATAACATCTAATACTTTTTTAGTAATTGGCTTCAGCAGTTTTTTTGTTTTAGTCGAGTTGATCCTTGCTAGATGCTGAATATAGTTAAAATCTCCCCCTAAAATTATTGGACCCACCGCTCCTCCAGCCAATTCATTGATTTTAATAATAGATTTACGATCGTCTGGTATTGGGGTGTAGTAATTCACGAAATTACACACATAGCCATTTACCCCTGCTGTAATCCAGATCCACCTACCATGGGGGTCCCTCTGGACTTGTATAATGTCCTATTCTATCCCTCGTCTAAAATAAATTGCGACACCGCTCATGGCCAACCCAGCAGAAGTGAAATAGGCCTGTGTGTAATAATTAGGAATGAACAACTTTGGAGTATTTGTCTTTAAATTAGTTTCTTGAAAAAACTGAATTTGGGGTGAGAAAGAGGTTAACCATCCAATTAAAGCCCCATACCTTTGCTTATTAGATAGCCCATTGACATTGACCAACATTATTTGTAGTTCAACCCCCATCTTCCAAAAACCTTCTCATAAATTAAAGCCACGTAAACAAAAACATTCCTGACATTGCTTTCTCGTCTTTGGTTCTGCTCCCCACCACCAACACCCTCCTGACCTCACCCCCCACCCCTAGAATGAGGGGAATAGCCCACAATACCCCTCTCGACCCTCACTGGGGGGGTGCCTGAATGAAAGCCTAAACTGGGTGATATGTTAGAGCACCCTTAGTGAACAACCCACCCACCCATCCCAGTATTAATCCTGATAGTAGATCTCTCCCTACTTTTGGCTCTCTAGGTAGAAATTATTTGCAACATTTCTTGAGCTTCCTACAGGTTTGTGAAGATGTGACATTTCCCTTCACTAATACCCGGAGGTTAGACTGTTGCACTATTGCTGCCTGCGCACCTTGGGCCTTTAATAGTTAAAGGAGCTTCAAAATTCCTTTCGATGACGTGCTGCTGCAGACATATCGCAGAAGATTCTACAGGGTACTTCATTGTTGGGGAATTGTTTTCTTTGGATGACTTTAGAAAGTATCTGTTCTTTGATACGATAGTCTGCAAAGTTGACCAGAATTATCCTTGGCAAATTTGAATTCAGATATGGGTGAGCCGATACCCTGTGAGATCTCGTAATTGTCAAATCTCCTGAGATTTCAGGTACAACATTTTTTTGATGAATGTCTCAACCCATTGAAAGGTTTGGGCCCCTTCGCAGCCTTCTGGCACTCCTACCAATCGTAGGTTGGAGCGTCGCAAATGATTTTCCTATTCATTAATCTTATTTTCTAAAAAGGATTTATCTTTCCTCCCTAAATTCGTTTGCTGCTGCAATATAATTATCTGATCCTCGAGCTGCGATAGTCCTGCACTCTGCCTCCTGCATTCTAGCTGGAAAGCTTGCAACTGCTTCCTCTATTTTCATCAGACGATGATGCTTTTAGATCTCTTATTTAATCCAATATAAAGTTTATCATAGTTTTTAAATCCCATTGCACAGGCCACTCATCGCCTTTCACCTGATTTGGGAGATGCATCTTGGTTATTCCTGGGACCGGTTTCGGGTTCAAAACCCTCATCATCCCAGGATGCTTGTTTCCGGTCCAGGGAAGACATGGCTTGGCAGTTCGGGCAGGACTGTTCCCTTGAGGCACAGGGTCAGACTGATTTGCATATGGCCATGTCTGAACTGGGGTGGTGGAGTGAGCTAAAGAATGATGATGGATTAAACCCAGATCAGTTGACTGGGGGTGAGTGTTTGATTAGCTCAAACGCTCCATCCATCATCCCCTTTGGTATCGCTTTGTTCGCCCTAAGTTGGCAGGGTATGCCCAGACGTGGGTCCCTTGCTCACTTTGCCACTGGATTCAAGCTAGCCTGGCTGATGACGGCTGAATAGCCAGAAACCGGTCCCAGGATGCTTGTTTCCGGTCCAGGGAAGACATGGCTTGGCAGTTCGGGCTGGACTGTTCCCATGAGGCACAGGGTCAGACTGATTTGCATATGGCCATGTCTGAACTGGGGTGGTGGAGTGAGCTAAAGAATGATGATGGATTAAACCCAGATCAGTTGACTGGGGGTGAGTGTTTGATTAGCTCAAACGCTCCGTCCATCATCCCCTTTGGTATCGCTTTGTTCGCCCTAAGTTGACAGGGTATGCCCAGACGTGGGTCCCTTGCTCACTTTGCCACTGCATTCAAGCTAGCCTGGCTGATGATGGCTGAATAGCCAGAAACCGGTCCCAGGATGCTTGTTTCCGGTCCAGGGAAGACATGGCTTGGCAGTTCGGGCTGGACTGTTCCCATGAGGCACAGGGTCAGACTGATTTGCATATGGCCATGTCTGAACTGGGGTGGTGGAGTGAGCTAAAGAATGATGATGGATTAAACCCAGATCAGTTGACTGGGGGTGAGTGTTTGATTAGCTCAAACGCTCCGTCCATCATCCCCTTTGGTATCACCACAACAAGGAACAGCACTGTTCTGTGAGTTATTACCAGTGTTAGAATGTGTATTGCTTCACCGATGTAAAATTTGCAATAACTAATATTTCCTGTTCAAGGTAGCTTTTGAGTGAGGGTAAGATCTAGAGGGCCTTTGTGCATGGGCAAAGAGAAGAAAATCTAAATGTCTTGATGCGATGTTAAATTAAAAGGAAAATGATCTTACAAGGAGAATTCAGATAGGCTGGGCAAGGATGTGTGAATCAAGTGGTGGCAGAAATTAACAAAGTCAACCAGCTGATGCTATTGGAGGCCGTGCTGGTATTGGAGACCCCTGAAGACCAAACTGTTCTATACTAATATAAATTAGGGGTACTTTACTGAATGCGTAATACCAATTATGAACATTGACTCGCCCATTAAGTTATTTGACAAGTTAGAATCTAACTGGAAAAGAATGCCAACCTCGTGGCAACAAAACCAGTTCCACAAAACGGAATATGAGGTGGGTTGTGTTATGTTTAATAGGGTACCCCAATATAGGCCCGAGTATTCTCCCAACCTTTCACCTACATTTACCTTACCATTACACTACATAACGGGTTTTGGTATTGACCTTTTACCTAGTTAAGCGCTGCATAAAATGCTGTGTGGTTTTCCCCAAAAACTAGCCTCATTAATTATGCATGAAGATTCTCAGAATCACAGTAGGATTAACATCTTCTGCATAATAACTATGTATAAGGGTCATCCCATCCGTCATCCTCGGCCCACATGACACTGCAAGGTAGAATCCCGTGAGGGTACCTTTTAGGTATAAATACACCATATCTTTGCCAAGGCAGGGAGAGGAGAAAGACTTCCATGCTGAGACACTGACGCGAGACGCTGAGGTTCCTGTACGCAGATACTCCAGCTCACAGTGGTCTGACATCCCTCGTGGGGTGTCCAGCTCAAGACCAAGACGCGGTCCCACAGTCTCTCACTTCAGGTAATGGGGTTGGCTTCAGCCTAGGGGTATTCTTGGCTCTACACCTACATACATGCTAGGTACACATAGGGACATCTAGTTAGGGTTGCATCGTAGGAGTACACATTATTATTGTCATGTATTTATATGCTTGCATATATCCATTGTTTTAGCACTATGGTAGAAATCTACCATCAATTTACTCTGTTGCTGCTTATGATCATTTATATCTGTTTCTGTCTTATGGTTGTTTCAGCACACTGATTTTACACTAGAATGACGCTAGTTCAATAAATGCTTATTGAAAATGTCCCCGCCGTTTATTCTGTGTATCTCTCTGAGACGAAGTGAGCACGAGTGACTGAGCGAAAAGTACTATACTGTTTCCACGTTCCCTGATGGGACAGAGTTGTCAGGTTCCATAGTTGCCATGAACTATTCTATCCTTGGTAAGAGGATTTTACAGTGGCACTGTGAGTTAGCTAGGTATACAGGCAAACATACCCGGTGTGGGTGCCTGGAATCTGTCTCGACACCAATCCCACAGTATATGTTGTCTAAACGCGCAGATCCTATATAGGTTTACAGGAACTACACGACATGGCGCTGACAACGTTGGTTTGGTACTTATTCAATGGTCAAATCTGACTAGTTCAGTCGTGCTTTTCTCAGAGGCCCTTACTCACAGTATTCCAGAGACGTCTGGAGTGGGACGGAAAAAATCCGCCACAGCTGAGTTGGCATATCCTATGTATTGGCTGTAGGTTTATTCAAGCTTGAAGGACAAATAGTTCCTATTGTGCATAAAACCTTATCTCAGTTTCCTTGAAACTTTTTCAACAATGGCTGACGAAGACCTTGCTGCGCCAACACAATGTGCGAATGGAGTGCAGTGGAGGAAGGGGAACAAGAAGGCGAAATAAACATTTCAGAAAATGTCAGAACTGCCCTTACTTTAAAACTACCAGACTATGGAGTCACAGCTAGGGGTGGGACAGTAACATTTGTGATTGAGGCACACGAATCATTTAGAACTGAGGTAATCTATTCATGGGTTAAATTCCCACAAGCAGATGCACGCAAAAATACATTTCATTCTTACACTGAAGATGAAACGCCAGAGGAATACTGTCCATTTGAGGACATTGAAGTTCTGCTCACCTACCAGGAGCACATAAACTGGTTTAAAGGTCCCCTCACACACACAAAAGATAAAGTAAGACTCGGTCCGCTTGGCAGACACGTAGCGACTTGGCTGGTCCTAGCGGCTTATACATCGCACCCAGACATTGACACAATGCCGGTAGCAGACTTACATCCGCTACACAGAGAAATAATAAAGCTTTACAGAAACCTGACGCAGTTTGTTATGAGAACACTCACACTTCAGCCAACAAGGGCTATACCAGCAGGACAAATCCAGGGATCTACAACTAAAATAACTCCACAAACGCTACACGTAGTTATGGGTAAAATGCCCACTAGACGTGAGCAAATGCCATTCTGGATAGCTCAGAAAATAACACAGCTTGAGGCAGTGTTTCCACACACAAGCCCTCAAGAAAAAAACAGAATGCTAACAATCTGCTTGCCAATGGGGATAGCTCCCCAGATAGAGGATTGTACCTCTTGGGGGTATAGTTTTTGCTGCCATATATACCAGAACTCATGGTATCCCTTCAATAGCAGTAATACCAGATGTATTAAGACAAATACAGAATGAGTATGGAGCAGAACCTGCTCTGAACTTAGGGATGAAATTGTTTGGTAATTTCGCCCAGGTATCAACTATTATATTAGCAAACATAAAAGGAGAGGCATCAGCAGTGACAATACGCCAACGCCTCAGAGATTTCACTCCTTTACAACAGGAGCGTGAATTACCTAAAATTCTCGAAGATACCTATGCTGAATTAGATAGAGATAGTTTGAAAGCTAGAGCAACAAAACCTCAACTCATGGGTGGACCTGAAAAGGATAACACCAAGCAAGCACCTGATTCTTCCAAGAAGAAATGGGATAATAAAAAGCAAAAGAATAGAGAGAATAGGTCACGATCCAGGGGTGGGTCTCCTCAACAGGAGCCCTCCGAAAGGAGGTACAAATTTAGGAATTGTGATAACATTAAAAAACCTGACAGGTATCAGGATACTGATGCACGTTCCTCTCGTTCCTTTCAGGGTTCATCAAAAAACTCAGAGAGAGAAGAATGGTCAGAACACTGACAAGAAGAATGGACAGAGTCCAGAGAGTCACAACGTACTTCGGACTATGATATCAAAAAAGAAGATGAACCAAAATCAAAACCTCAATTTAAAAAGAAGAAAGTAGCAGGTCTTAAAGTTAGACATACCCAGAATTCTGAGGGCTCAACTTCTGAACAGGGAATGGACTCTAACGATGCTAGACAGCGCAGTAGAAGTAACAATAGCTCACCATAACCTGAAGGAATTTCTGGTGACAGCGGAGTTGAATGAACACATCACAGGGAAACACCTGATACAAGGGGAAGTGACCCACATCGGTTACATGAGATAACACTCCAAATAGAGGGGGACAAACCCAGGAAAATAAAAGGTCTCTTTTGGGAGAACCTGACTTTTGGCTATGACATCCTTTTGGCCGAAAAAGATTGGCTGCCTGAGATTGTTATGGAGTGCCCAAAGGGAGGAACGGTAATTTTACCGGCCTTATCCGACCTCGTTCCAATATACTTAAAACATAAATATGCTCAGGAGTGGGCAGTAGCACTTGCTCCAGCATTATATTGCAACCATGTAGAGTGGGATGTTGAGTCACCTCACCATGTAATCCCAGTAAAAACTACTCCAACTCCACAGAGACAATACCCTATTAAACAAGAAGCGAAAAAACAAGTCAGGGAGATCTTAGATCAACTTGAATACCAAGGTGTAATAGAAATGTGCACCTCTTCAATGAATAATCCTTTGTTTCCTGTAATAAAACCTGATAATTAATATTGTCTAGTTTTAGACTACATACATCTAAACACATGCACAAAGACTTTTGCATTACAGAATGCACACAGTGCCGCATTAATGAATAACATTGTGCGGAAAAATACAAAACAACACTAGATATCTCAAATGGATTTTTCTGCAAAATATAATTTTTGAGAGCAGTTATTTGACACCATTCTCAGCGCTTGGTTCTCAGCGTCAATTCTGTTGACTTCCCCAAGGGTATAGGAATAGCCCTGGGTTGTTTTCAGCTAGGGTAACTGAGTTACTTCAAAAATTGGATGAGGAGGCATTTTTATTTGACGGGTGATGATTTAAAGGATCATTTGACCAGGGTGAGCAACATAATTTTGGGGTTTACCTCTGAGGGCTACAAATTCAACTTTAAAAAATCAAAAATAGCCCACCTCAATGTCCTATTTTTGGGATATGAGTTATCAAGTGAAGGGTAAAGCCTAGCAGCTAACATTTTAGAAAAGTGTGCGCTGCTCCAACCTCCAAAAACTCTGAAAAACGTACAATCCATATTTGGATTCCTCAAATTTTGGCAGAACATACATTTTGGATTACACAGAAAAAGTAAAACCTTTCTACGATTTAATCAGACCTGATTTTTCAATTAGACATTGGACACAGGAACACACAGATATACTTCATTCCTTACAAGCTGACATGATAGCTTCAAAACACCTACACACATGTGTAAATACCACAAATCTGGTGATCCGTGTAATCGTAGGTCAATCAGGGTACCCTTACCTAACCTTCAATGAAGGCAAAACAGTACCCATAGCATACAAATCACACATGTACACAAATGCTGAAATGCATTTTGCTTCTACAGAAAAAATTCTGACAGCAGTGCAGACTGCTGTATTAAGAGAAAGAGCACTGGCTCAAGGGAAACGAGTAATTGTCGTAACTCTGGTATCGGCCTTAGAGGCTGATACAAAGGCAAGCGTTCCAAACGCTAAAGCTTTAGATCCGAGATGGATACAATGGGCTAATTCTCTCACTGCAACAGATGTAGAATACAAATTTGATTCTACATTAAAAACACAAGCATTTCTGCAATACGCACAAGAATATCCTCTCCCAAACTAAATAATGCCTCTAGATCAGTATGAATACATTATTTACACTGACAGTTCTGCTCAACCTGCCATAGGAAGTAAACAGCTATACAGTGCAGCATGTGCGATTGTAAAGGGAAGTATGCAGGACGGCAAGTTCCATCCTAACAGTACGAAGACGTAGTCTCTAGGAGACTGCACGGCACAGCTGGCAGAATTAAAAGCCCTATTACTGGCACTAATACAAACTGATCGGGAATTTCCCACACTTATAGTGTGCGATTCGTTTTACTGTGTCTAGTCGTACAATGAATACCTTCACTATTGGGTACAAAATGGGTTTAAAAACTCAAAAGGTTGCACAATAAAGCACAAATTACTTTGGTAACAAGTGGCCTAGAGCTCACGTGATACACAAGCTGAGTCATCAACGTGATGGTGTTCACGTTGAAGGGAATTCATTGGCTGATGAAGCCGCAGAAGGGGCAGTACTAACTGCTGCCGTAGCTGCAATCACTCATTCTAGCATGAGAATAGACGGTCAGATGATGGTAGCTGTCATTGCTTCATGCAAAGCAGCACAGCCTTGCCGAATGGTTTTCCACTCAAGTACTCCTACAAGTTAGATGCAAAAAATATTCCGTATGCTCAAATTCCAGGAGTGGGGGATAGAGTAATACCAAACATGGATCGCAGGTTAGGTTTAATTCTAGCTGCACATGAGAGTATGGGCTCTGCACACGCAGGGGTTACTGCGACTGTTTCATTGCTGAAACAACACTTTTGGTGGCCAGGTTTAAGTAAACAGACAAAAGTGTTTGTACTTAAATGCGATATCTGTCAGCAGATGAAGGGTTCGACCGTAACATGCCCACCACCAACACCATTGCTGATATCAGACAGACATCTCGCTTGTGTCTATTTGGACCACTGCGGCCCCTTACAATTTGATGGGGCTTATAAGTACATCTTGGTGGCAGTGGATTCATGCTCTAGATTCCTGTGGGTTTTGCCTCAGCGCTCGGCTGACGGTCAAACTGGTATAAAAGATTTGCGAGTCTTTATAGGGACATACGCAATTGGCACATTACATTCTGACAGTGGCCCCGCGTTTAGCTCTAGGGCTTACAAGGAAGTTTGGGTGTTGCATTGCGGTACTCCTGCCCGTACCATCCGGAGGGAAATTCGGTGAGGAAAAAACAGGACTTAAAGCAATCTTTAACAGCAAGAGTATTAGGTTTGGGTGTTAGTTGAGTCAATCATCTATATGGGTGCCAGAGGGCACTGAATAATATGCCAAGAAGTTCCATAGGAGGTGTCACCCCTTACGAGGTCCTATTTGGGATGATAAGAATGTGGGTACCTGATCTCGATTATAAAAGCACAGTGGCAGATGAAAAACCTTTTGATATCGATAAACGTTTGGCTGTTTTACAGGATCTTAATGAATTCCGTGCACTACAAAGCAACGTGCAAGTAAAATGCACCACCACTGGGGAAGTGAAATCAGTAACGGCAAGACCTGCCTGGATCCCAAAGGTCGGGGACCTAGTTAGAGAAAAAAGTGTGGACAGGAAAGAATTTGGGCCATCATACGGAAAGCCTGTACCTGTCCTGGCTATCGAAGGAACAAGAACAGTGCTTATTCCGCCTCTTGCCGGCAAAAAAGAGAAGAGATTCGTCTCAATTGATCTGATCAAACCACACTATGTGGCCGATCCTGAATAGCAGGCCATGTGGGCTCCTGGGTAGCCACCGCTCTCCTCTCGCCACCATAAAGGAAGTTCAGACAGAAAGAGTGATCACATTCAAAGAATCTACAATTCGAAGCAATGGAGTTTCCAACAACGAAATGGAACTCGCTCCGATTGAAATTGAACAACAAAACACAAATGAAACACGGATATCAATTCGGCCTCACACGGACATCTACATCAATATGCCTCTACAGGAGACAACTGCCAGTTCAACAAAACCTGCTGAGCTACCAAAGATAGATCAAACTGCATCTGGCTACTTCATCGATATTGACACTTTTTCTCTGGATCCACTTGAACCTGAGTCACTGCCAGCTCCAGTTTTCCGCAAAAAGCAACTTCATGATTTTTAAATTTTTCTGGAAAAGTCATACTTAGTTTCACCATGGCTACAGCTCTGGATAATAACAGGAATACTGTCCCTACTATTTTGGATAGGTTTAGTGACAGAACGCTCTGCAGTGTCAAATGTGAACTTGGTTCTGAAACCTCAGACGTCATATCATCGTGAACAAAGAGATCTGTCCTATGTGAACATCACAACAGTTCCAGTTCCTGACGGAATAGTTTGGGATAAGGTTTCATATGATGTATTTGGTCCCACAGAACTTTTCAAAATACCACATGGATTTAAAATTTCTTTAAATGATAGCATTACCTCCAGTACATACTCTGACAATTGGGATTTTGAAACTGTTAAAATGTTGTCTGATTTAGAACTATCTGCAGCATTTTCAACAAATGAAATGTTTGATGACTCTTCTGATTTCAATGAAATGTACTGTTATCAACACTATGGTTATCACTTTTTGCATAAAACAAGTGCACCACGTAATGTTTTCGCATACCACCAATGTGAACATTGCCCAACACCTCCGAAAGGTAGTTCACAAACGTTTGCACAAACGTTTGTGTATTTTTCTGAATTCAATACATCTGATCCACGCACATATTATGATATGCTTACACCTTTATCTGCAAAGAAAAGTATGCTCACTAACACAAAACAGATATATTCCACATCCTTTATTAACCAACTGTCTGAACAGGGTTTAGGCTTATGGAAAGACACCATAGACATTAAATCAGTCTGGGGGACTAAGGAATGGCAGATTCAGGAAACCGAGGCACTATTTGGAGCATGCCTCATACCACAACAAATGATTTTCCTGAATGACACTGTGCAACAGACTTCCTGTCTTGGGTTAGCCAAGATTACGGACTTGAACACACATCGCATTCCCTCGTGTTCACACTTCGAGGATTGGCAAAATTACACAGAAAATGGTGAAGGTACACTAGATGACATCACACAGGGCATTTCATACAATTCAACAGACCCTAATTGGAAGGGATGGTTAGTTTGGCCTACCGATACAAATAGGTGTCAGTCAAGATTCAGGGGTACCACCAAAGGGTTTAGTATCCATAGGCCTGACTTGCGCTATGTTCAACAAGAACATCTGGGGGTGGTGAAATCATACAGTGTTGGGAAGTTATGTCTAGATTGACTAAGAACCTAGACACTGTCTCAGGTGAAACAACACTTGTCCCTACTGTCAGGTGACATGGATCTCATTGATTTTTAACTAGGTCCCCGAAAGCCATGTCAGAAACGCTTCTTATACACTGTTTATAATGAAATTTGGAAATTCTCCCAACGGAACCTGCAGAGGATTCGTGAAATTAACAGAATTAACTTGGAAAAGGCTTTGGCTGTGGTTGATAATGGTATAACCACACTAACATCCAGGATTTATTCACTGGGGAACATTGTATCTTCTGCTATAAATATAATGGAACAGGATCTGTCCATCTTACAACATGGACAATCACAGTTACGTTCTATTTTGCTTTTAAGCTGGATGCTACAGTCACTGCGCTCTGGTTATGTGCCCTGGAGATATATCAACACGTCTCTGTTCTCTGCATATAATTTGAGTGAAAAGCAGACAACAATGGCACAAAGAGATGCAAAATATACAATGTTGCGCATTGAGAAACTAGACCAATTACCTTTCACCATGGCGGAATCACCGTCCACAGAATGGTTAATTCATGGCCATATCACATTACCAGTAACAACTTTCCAGTTTCAATATTGCCTAGAACACCACCAGGTAGGCAGGTATGAAGCAATGGGTAGGGAGTTCATCTATGAATCTTGGGAATTACCGTATAGATTTCAATGCAGGAACGGGGACACTGAAGTGTTTCTCAGCGGGACAGACAGCAGAATTCTTTGAGTGGATCTCTCATTTGCCAGGATATTATGCTTCACGGGGCCTGTAAAGGTTCAATAACTAACTTATTGTGTCATTTGAAAGGTTCCCCAGCTGCCGTGATTAATCCAGTGTTCAGGCTGCTCTGGAATGGAGTTACTTAATGCTGAATGATGAAGGTTGTTGCGGGATGCTTCCAGGCATCGCGTATCTTGTCACTGTAAGTTTCAGGGTTACTTGTTGTATGCAAGTATTGTTTCCACCGACCCACACAGTCAGGGAGGCGCCCTTATGGCCTTCGTTGAATGTTTCCTTTATACGGTTTGATACTCTGAGCCGAATGAAATCCATGCTTTTACAGAAAGATGTGCCCTTAACCTCAGCCCAAGAGACTTTTGATCTCCAGGTTGCAAGGTCCTCTGCTGAGATACAGGCACTGGTAGGAACTAACTGCCCTTTCCATTTCAGAGAAATGGTACAGCGTATCTTTAACATGTCTGATACGAAGGGTATAGTACACCTATTTAAGACCATAAGTTCTGGACTGTTAATCACCTTTCAGACAGTCTTCGGAGTGATTCCAGCCTTCATACACTCGGTATTCGGAAGCATTTTTGGAGGGATTCCGCTAATCCTGCTACTGGTAGCGGGAATCCTGATTTTAATTTTTCTGCTACGCAATGGACGTCCCAGTCACCAAGGAAATGGGAAAAACCCTCTTGGAGCAACGATACCATGATCGCATGGTACTCCATCTTGGCACACCTCGAATTCGGGAGCTAAGCGAGTCTTGGTTCCTATCGTTTCGACCAGTCTGGAGTGACTGTGTTCTGCCTGTCCTCCGCTGCTTGTTCTGCAGCTATGAATGCATGTTGGACCTCTGTCTAAAACTTCCATCGGTTGTGCAACCGGACATGGATGCATTGCTGGACCCGTTAACGGCCCACGTACTGCAGTGTACCCAGCGTATTCCCACATTGATCTTGGCATTCTTAGAGCCACCACAGGATGCTTCAGCTCCTGTTGTACCAGATACTGGCTCTACTACAGGCATACAGGCTTTGTATATTACAAATGCTGCCCCAGCATCGGCTGTGGGAACCGAGGAAGATCATCTTTGCTCAATTGACCTGATCTGTGAGGTGTTACAGGGACCGTCGTCTGCAACGGCAAGCAGCAGTGATGTAGCGTCTCCCACACAGGACACATAAACATTTGGCTCTCCGTGTGCTGGGAAGAATTTGGCCTTTTTCCAAAACAACTGAAATTAGAATTTTAAACACAATTTCTTTTCTTCTCTATACTATTACTGAGCTCCATGGCTTTCAGACGTACTCAGCGGCTCAGACAATATATATGAACATATTTTAAAGGACTATTCGAGTATGTTTTTGAGAGATTTTATGAATTTTTGAGCTTTTTAAATGCCTTTTTAACAATATTTACATGCTTGTTTAGAAGAGGTATTCCCTTATTAGTATGTCGTCCGGTCGGATGAGGAGTGGGTGTTATGTTTCATAGGGTACCCCAATATAGGCCCGAGTATTCTCCCAACCTTTCACCTACATTTACCATACCATTACACTACATAACGGGTTTTGATATTGACCTTTTACCTAGTTAAGCGCTGCATAAAATGTTGTGTGGTTTTACCCAAAAACTAGCCTCATTAGTTATGCATGAAGTTTCTCAGAATCACAGCAGGATTACCATCTTCTGCATAATAACTATGTATAAGGGTCATCCCTTCAGTCTTTCTCTGCCGGCATGACACAGCAAAGTAGAACCCCCTGAGGGTACCTTTTAGGGTATATATACACCATATCTTTGCCAAGACACAGAGAGGAGAAAGGCTTCCATGCTGACACACTGACATGAGAAGCTGAGGTTCCCGCACTCAGATACTCCAGCTCGCAGTGGTCTGACATCCCTCGTGGGGTTTCCAGCTCGAGACCACAGTCTCTCACTTCAGGTAATAGGGTTGGCTTCAGCCTAGGGAGATTCTTGGCTCTACACCTACATTCATGCTAGGTACACAGAGGTACATCTAGTTAAGGTTGCATCGTAGGTGTACGCATTATTATTGTCATGTATTTATATACTTGCATATATCCATTGTTTTAGCACCATGGTAGAAATCTACCATTCATTTACTCTGTTGGTGCTTATGATTGCAGCACACATATTTTACACTAGAATGACGCTGGTTCAATAAATGCTTATTGAAAACATCTCCACCGTTTATTCTGTGTATCTCTCTGAGAAGGAGTGAGCACGAGTGACTGAGCAAAAAGTACTATACTGTTTCCACGATCCCTGATGGGACAGAGTTGTCATGTTCAATAGTTGCCAGGAACTATTCTCTCCTTGGTAAGAGGGGTTTACAGTGGCACTGTGAGCTAGCTAGGTATACAGGCAAACATACCTGGTGGGGGTGTCTGGAATCTGTCTGGACACCAATCCCACAGTCTATGTTGTCTAAACGCGCAGATCCTATATAGGTGTATAGGAACTACACAACAGTTGAATAGATTTACAAATTTTAAAAACCGTTTCAGTAAGTGTATCAAAGAAGACGAAAGGTTTGAGGCTTTATGGTTGGTGGGTGGGGAATATATTTTATTGCTATTATACTAGTGTGTGTAAAGCTAAATTCTGTTTTATAGTGCTGGGATGATGTTGACTTTTTTTGTTGAACTCAAGTGCGAGAATCGGTTTTAGCAAACTCTCTTGAAAGTGAAATTCAATTTTCTTTTTTTTCCCTCCATAAATCATGAAGGACGCAAACTTCGGCTCAGTCTTGGTATCTGTATATAATTCCTAGAAATTGTTTAATACACAGACAGTTCCTAAGCAGCCAAATGATCTTGGAGAAATAGTTGTCTATGTGAAAAAATGTAAGTCTGAAGGAAAATTTGTGTACTAGTCTACGTCACTCTTTTTCATGAATTGTGGGCTTCAGGGCAAGGAATGAAAAAAGAGAGCACCAGGTTCATCACTGGCAGATATCTCTAACTCAGGAGAAGGACAAGGTCATGCTGTTTAGAAATACCCACACCACAGTCTAAAATAGATAGTTTGTAACGTTTAATATATAGTGAGCTAAACCTAAAGGTCTGAAACACTAAGAAGAGAAAGCCCACAGTAGTTAGACAAAGTCTTTCTCTGCATAGAGCGGTGTAAATAGTGAGAAGTCTTATGCACATTATATACAGAACACTATAGATTTATTAGTTACTGAAAACGCTTCCAAGGCTCCAAGATGGATGCATGAGTGTATGCTGGCAAATTTGTCATCAACCCCAGGAAAATAGGGACCCAATAGAATGTGGGAACATCTGTAAATCATCCCAAGGATTTAAGGTAATATTTCCAAATGAACGGAGGAGAAGAAGAAAACTTGAGTTGGTCCAGAAGCACATTTTAACAGTTGCCATCAACGGGATGGGTGTTGATTACACTTTAACACAGTATACAAAGTAGCATCAAGGCTTTCATTTTGAGTGCACTGAGACTGATGTTCTATTCACAGCTCCTTGCAAACCAACACCTTAGGATTCAAAATGTAATGGGTGAAATAAAGAGCACCTATCACAGATTTAACCCCCCAGAACAGGCCATAACATCTGGACTTTAATGCGCCAGGCACAAAAATCTGCGGGGCATATTTACGTCTCCTGGCGCATTCCTGCAAATCAGCAGGGATGCGCCAGGAAACGTGCGACACGCATCTCAATCCTTGCGCCACCACGGATGCGCCGCGTTTACAATGCGGCGCATCATGGCGCAAGGAAATGCAGATGCGTATCGCATCTGCTGCCTTAACGTTACCGCAGTGCTGGAGTTGTGTCGCGGGCGCGACGCAACTCCAGCACTGTGCCAACCATGCCCATGTCTAACATGGTGCGTCAAGCCTTACGCCTGCTTCAAGCAGGCGCAAGGTTTTGACGCAGCGGGGTCGGAAAAGTGACTGAGTGAAATCTTGTAGATTTCACTCAGCCACTTTTCCGAGGCGTTCCTGCGCCGGAACGCCCCCCCCTGCGCCAGAACACCTACATGAAACCTGACGCAGGTTTCATGTGGCGCAGGGCTTTACAACATGACGCATCTCCCTAGATGCGTCACGTTGTAAATACCCCGCAGCATGGCGCTGGCTTTACGCCGCCGCTGCATCACAGAAGTGACGCAACGGCGGCGCAAAAGTGGCGCAAGGGGCTTGTAAATATGCCCCTGCATGTTCTGCTATTTACCATATCAGGAGCCTTAGTTCGCACCTGTTGTTCCGCAAGCAAGTTAAAACAAGTCTTTTTGCGGATTAATCCTTCTTCAGGGGTGGGGGGGAGAGTGGATTCTGTTGTTCTGAGCTGCCATCTTCTTCACAGATCTCTCTCCTGCATAGCTCTTTGATGCCTTGCTTGTTCTGATGCGCTCTATAAATCCTACAAATATAAATACCAGGCCTTTCCCCCCTAATCAATGTAATCAAGTTTGTCCTGCCAAAATCTAGGCGATACAACTTTATCGGACCCCCAGTAATTACTAGGTGTGGTCACATCCATGCCTTTGGTAATTATGAATGTGGAAAAAACTGGTGAAGGTTCAGGGGAAGTTAATATCCAGGGCACTACTAATCAGCTGTATGCCGATAATCTGAAATAACAGCTCTCCAAACATCAGGCTTGCCAAATCCATCCAGGGGAGAGGATGTAGCCTACCGGCTAGGGCGGTCATCTCAAATATGGGTAACCAGGTTCGAATCTCTGCAATGACGTTCAACATCCTGTGATTCTGGGCAAATCACTTAATCTCCCGTGCCTAACAAAAATGAATGTGTCCTTGTGTAACGCAACTGGTGCTCATGTAAAGCGCTCTGATACCCTATACCTTCGGGTCAAGTTTGCGCTATATAAAAGTACGAAAAATAAAAAGTGTAAGCAAAGACCTAAAGATGTACGGTACACTTTCCTGAATCTATCACCGCGGAGACTGATTGATTCCCCTCATCTCTGAATGTACAAATCGTCTTCCAACCAGCTTCATATAGAATTCATGGTGCTTCCCAGATCAGATCGTCCCCCTAGATAAATACCAGTACATATAAACACATACATACAGAGTAACAATGTATTCCTCACGTGGTCTTGCATTTACCTGTTTCGATATATTGTATACCAACGTTAATTCTCAAAATATAGCATAATGACTCTAATTATTTAATGAAATAAAATGAGACAGTAACCATATGTATTTCACTAAAATGTTATCAAACATGCCGCTTTGCATGTTATATGAGTCGGTTTTGGAAAATAACATTATTTCTTGCCAGTATAGACGCCCATAAATGATATTGGGCATTAAATTACAAATTCATACATGGTTCTTCTTCAAACGTGTGCAATTTTAACCAAAACAACGAAATAAACTTGACTAAAACCATATTTATTTTCTACACGATTTCCCAGATTTTTGATACAGGCTCAATACATTGTGGTGTCTTTAAGAATGTTTTTCTATCAAGACTACTGCACTGCAAAATAGTTTTTCAATAT
This sequence comes from Calotriton arnoldi, assembly GCA_963921515.1. Taxonomy (NCBI): domain Eukaryota; kingdom Metazoa; phylum Chordata; class Amphibia; order Caudata; family Salamandridae; genus Calotriton; species Calotriton arnoldi. The sequence continues at coordinate 757,313 of CAWUFW010008329.1, read as the reverse complement.
TTGTTTTCTCTACCGCATGGTCTTTGAAAGTGATCAAAGAAAATGTCTTGCTGAGCACTATCCCAAAGGAACCTACAACACGATTAATAGAAATCCCACCTGAGCTAAAATACATAACTGTAACAGGCTTAATAAATGACTTAGCTCAGAAAGATTCGAGGGCCGATGTTCATTAATTCAAACCTTACACACTGCAGGCATCTCCACACTTGGTTCTTTCTTCTAGCACTTTGGAAGAGTTAAAAAAACTCGAAAAAGCATATCTGAAACACTATCTCTTTCCCCAATGTCATCGATCACAGAGTAGTCAAAAAGAGGGAGTGCAGTAAACAAACTTTATTTCAGATTATATTGCTTCTACATATTATGTCACCTCTTCTTCCACAGTATTCGGGAACATTATTAATTTGTAGCACAAAATGATTTTGTATAGCTATAAGAACTCAGTATGCCGGGAGAAACACTTAATACTCAGGAGAAATAGTGCCTGAAATATTGTAAACCATCAGAAAAAGCAGATATTGCGATATTTTTACTGCTAGGCAACGAATTGTCACTTTCACATACTAAGTCACTTACTCCCAGTGCCCATTAAAAGGTGATTCCAGGTTTTCATGGCTAGAGGAAAGGATGAGTGGCCCCTATTTCTTTATTGGTGTGTCTCCTCAGGGTGATCAATGCTCTTGTAATGCCTGTATGGAGGCCTTCAGTTGCTTTGCTAATCTGCAGTGTGTGTTGGATCTCAAGTCAGTTGCTTCTTCCTCCTGCTCCAGAGTGGATTCTGGTTGTGGGTTCTTTTGCAGTCATGAGTGTCTTGTTCTACACCCACAGGCCGGGCCATCATCCTGAGTTCTCTACCGTTTTGCTTTCAAATTTCAACCGCTTTGCAGCTGGTTGCCCAGCTTGCCTCTAATATCGAGTGTGGTCCTACATGCAGAAAGTCTACTGCAGGACCACTTTTGTTATCTGGACTGCTGCTGCTGTTTTCATATGTCAAACAGTGGCAGCTCGCATAGGGCGTGCTGCGGGGCGGTGTGGCAGGGCGGTGGAGGAGCAGGGTGGGGGGTAGTAAACTCGGACATACGACGGAACGGAGGAAAGTAATTATTACGTACCTCCGTTCTGTCGTATGTCCGAGTTTACTACCCCCCCACCCTGACCCTCCCCCACCCCACCTCACCGCTCCGCAGCATGCCCTATGCGAGCCAACACTTGGGGGTAGTGACACTCCCAGAACAAATGGAACCTCCTGTGCTGTGTGAGCAGAAGCTCTGGGAGGGAGGGGGTGTTATGAGCCCCAATGTACGCCAATATCGGCCTAGGTAGCTACACGACCTTTTATTTACATTCATCCTACCTCGCTCTGCATAACGGTTCTGGCACTGACCTTTTACCTAGTTATGTGTTGAATAAATGTAGATCAGTTTTCTCCGAAACTGGCCTCATTTATTATGCATGAGGATTCCAAGTATCATATCTTAATCCCCTGCCATGGACGTACACAGCAGGATTACCATCTTCTGTATAATAACTCTGTTCAAAAGTCACCGCTATCATCATCCTTGCATGACAGGTCCACTATACATAATGGCAAGCCATTACATATCTAGGCAGAACCCCTGAGGATACCTTTTTGATATAAAAGAACCACATCTTCTCTTAGTAACAAGAGGAGAACTTTCCCGCTAACACTAGATGTTGAGGTCCCGGCCTGCAGAGACTCCAGCACGCAGTGGTCTGACATCCCTTGTGGGGTGTCCAACTCGAGATCAGGATGGGGTCCTTCGTTCTCTCCCATCAGGCAATGTGTTGGCTCTTTCCTAGGGGATTCTTGGTTTTACACCCACATACATGCTAGGTACACTTATGTACCTTAGATAGGGTTTGCATCTTAGGAGTACACTTGATTACTGCCATGTATCGATATGCCTGCATATATTTACTGTTTTAGCATCATGGTAGAATTCTACCTTTTATTTACTCTGTTGGTGCTTGTAATCTTATATATCCATTTCTGTCTAATGATTGTCGCAGCAAACATATTTCATACTAGAATGACGCTGGTTCATTAAATGCTTATTGAAAATGTCCCCATCGTTTATTCTGTGTATCTCTCTGAGACCAAGTGAGCACGAGTGACTGAGCGAAAAGTAGTGCACTGTTTCGACGATCCCTAAAGGATCGAGGGTTGTCTTGTTTGACAGTTACCAGAAACTATTCTCTCCTTGGTAAGGTTAAGGGGTTTATGGTGGAACAGTGAGCTAGCTAGTCTAAAGGCTAACATCCTTTGGGAGTGTCTGGAATCAGTCTGGACACCAATCCCTTAGTTTATCTTGTCTAAATGTGCAAGATCCCATGTACTATTAGGAACTACACAACAGGGGCTGTTGCTGCAGCATTTGAAAGTTAAGCGTCACATAGTTTGAACTCTACCATCAATGTTGTTCAAGCTGAGCAACTTTTCCAAAGGAACATTGAAGCAAATTGTTCATAAACTTCCAATGATGCCATGCTTTGCCTTTGTTATTGTGTTTTCAGAATATGGTGCTCTTCAGAACAAAAGGCCACAGCTATTACACACTCATTTTTATGTCTGCTGGTTTCAGTGTGCAATGAGAATCGTAGAGGCCACCCCCGAAGGGGGCCTCAAGAAGCGGCGCCATAACAGATGCCAGGGTCCTGCAAGGAATTGGTTTTTGCCGCCAGGAAACGCCCCAAAGCAGAGGGGGCGCTTCCCGCACGGCTAACTTGCGCCAGAAAGGCGCCAGGTCACCTGCCCAATTGAGGGGCCAGGTGCCATTTTTGATTCCCCCAATCAGGGGGCACCCCCAAGATCGGCGGAAAGTTTGGGAAGGGGGGATATAGGGCGCTGCTCCCCACACTACAGCTCATTACTGCATCGCGGAGCGAGGGAGCAGTGCCAGAGGTTTTTCGAGAGCATTGAAGAAACGGTCTTGGACTTGGGCCTTACCGGTCTCTTGGGAAGTTCCAGCGTGGGGGCAACGAACAAGACACATCCTGCAGCGATACTGGGCCCCTTCCACAGCTCCAGCACGGAAGACTTGTTGCAGGCATCCGGAGGTGAGGGTGGCAGCAAGCAGGACTATCCAGCGTGAACTATTGCCGAGTGACGGAGCAAAAAGGAGCCGAAGGCGGCAGCAATCGAGATGTCTGGTCAGCTGCCTCCTTTCCTGAGGTCATAATCACCCCAGCTTCCCGGATTAAGAGGTGAGCCAGTAACTTAGCCATTGGGAGATCCGGTCGGCTGTCTCCTTCCCTGACACCGCAAGAGCCGGAGAATGTGTTGTGTGTGGGTGGCGGAAGCGGAGAGCAGGATCCCCCGTTCCTCCGTCGCTCCAGCAGCATATTCCCCTTGGCGTCCCGGACTCAGAGGTGAGCCAGCAACGGCAGCGAGCGAGAAGCTAAACCAGCTGCCGCCTTTGCAGATGCAGCGAGGGACATTCAGCGGGTCCCCCCTCACAAGGCGTGACCCGGGCTGGAACCGGCCCTGCCTACAACGCACAGCGTACAGATCGAAGCGGCGGGCAGGGGCGGCCCGAGTCCAAGTTTGGGGACAGGTGTGAACTCACAGAGCGCCCAACATTCTGTGATTCGGAGCAAATCAATTAAACTGTTTATAGCTAAACTGGCTGCTACCTTTGCAGACGCCGCGAGGGACATTCAGCGGTTCCCCCGCTCACAAGGCGTGGTCCGGGCTGAAACCATCCCGCCTACACTGCGCAGCGTGTGGATCGATGCGGTGGGCAGGGGCAGCCCGAGTGCAAGTTTTGGTGACAGGTGTGAACCCAGAGAGCGCCCAACATCCTGTGATTTGGGGCAAATCAATTAATCCGCTCCTGGGAAGCGTTCTGATACATGCGGGTCAAGTTCGTACGATATAAAACTATAAAAAAAATTAAAAACTCATGGTGCTTTTTAGACTTTCGGTGGTCAAGCTGTGATTTGTTCTGGCTTTCTTGCCCTGAGGGGAATACACCTTCTGTTGAGTCTTTTCAAGATGGAGCGCCATGGTACAATATCTTACCTAACTGCTTGGCACCAGCCCTTATTGCGTGTTTCTAAAGAGCACTCCCCGTGATAAGATTGCAAGTTTGGTGCGTACACAGAGTGGCAGCACCCCACCACATTACAAAGGTTAACAGCATCTTCATCCCAAAGAAAGCAGGCCACGATGGCAAACCGCAACGGAGGAGACCAGCCAGCCGAGCTGGGGGAATTATTGCGGCACATCAGGGCAGCATCAGAAGTTCACGGGACCAGCTGGTTGCAGGCGCACATGAAGAAGGAGGCGGAGAAAGGAGCCAGTCAACCATCGGAGTCCACGGGTCGTCCAGCACCCCGAAAGAGGCGAAGGGCCACAGCAAAGGTGCCATGGAAGCCTACACCAAAGAGGGTTTCCAAGTGACACGACCGGCCTCCTGTAGCCATCCCGGCAGCTGCAGAGCCGAGCGGAAATGACAACTCAACTAGTGGTGAGCATATTGGTGCATTAGTGCAGGAATGCTTGAAGTCATTTGTTCCATTGTTATTTAAGGGCATGGGCGTGCAGGAGCTGGAGGCTGCAGGCACTCCAACGCAAGGTGGGGGTCTCAGGAGTGTCATGGCATCTTATCGACCCAGCCAGCGCACAACAGGAATGTTTAAAGAACCAGCCGGCCGGGCCAAATAATCCCAGCACCCAGGTGCAGGAAACAGAAGGGGGGTTGACACCCACCATAGAGGCATGTGGTAGTGCTAACAGAGCGAGCAACCAAGATAGAGCAGCCCAACCCCCTGAGGCATACACTAGGCCATCTCCAGGCCCCGCATCCTTGGTCATGAGTGCCACCGGGTTAGCGAGCCTCATCCCGTTAGCGTTGAAGGGGAAGCTATGGAGAAAGGAGTTCATAGACATTTTCTCATTGTTAGAGCTACAACTGGAGGGGCTAGACTTAACGGTGTGCGATAAGAAGGATGAGGACAGGAGAGAGAAGAGAAAAGAGAGGAAGGAAAGGACCTTGGATAATTGGTTGGATGCATTCAGAATTAAGGCTTGCATTATTGTTGAGAAATTTTCACAGAAAGCAGTGGATCTTTGGCTGTATGAGGCCAATATCCATGGGGCACACAGACAGGTCCCAGGGGATGCATGGTTAGAATACGATAAAGGTTTTAGATTAAAAATGCAGCCCCACCCTGAGATGGAGTGGAATGAGGAAGACTAGTTTCATACATACAATTATGGTGGCAAAATAGGTCAAAACATGGGCAGGTAAGGGCGAGCAACCCTTTCGGGGTTCCTTTTACAAAGGCAAAGGTAGGTCATTTCACAGGCCCAAAACATATAATAATTGGAAACCCCTGCCCAGCAGCGGCCCGCCCATCATTTGCTGGAAATAGGAGGCCAATGAGTGCACATGGGGGGCCTCTTGTAAGTTTCAACACATATGTTCCAACTGCGGGGGGGCACCCAGCAGCCGGGTGCAGATGCAAGAAGGAGCAGCGAGGGGACAAAAAGGAGAAAAAGAAGAAGCAATAATACTGACACTGGGGCAGCTGGAGGATTAAAGGACCTGAGCAGGTACCAGCTAGCCGCATCCGCATTAACACACACCAACTCAGAAGGCTAGCTAACAAGTACCATAACAAAGAGTGCCCAAGGATGTTAGTGAAAGGTTTTGAAGAAGGATTTGTCATACTATGTGAAGGCCCCTTGCACACAGGCAGCACCAACAACCTGAAATCAGCGCTGCAGCACCCAGAGATAGTGAGGCAGAAAATAGACAAAGAAATAGCCCTAGGTAGGGTCAAAGGCCCCCTGCCCCCCCCGAACCAAAGGGTCTAGTGATATATCCATTGGGGCTAGTTCCCAAGAAGGAAGCAGGTCAATTCAGACTCATCCACCACCTCTCCTTCCCAGAGGGGGAGTCCATTAACGATAGCATTAGCTCAGAGGTATGCTCAGTGGGCTACACGACGGTGGATGTTGCCACTGACCTAGGAAGGGCAGCAGGCCATGGTGCCCTTATGGCCAAAGCCAACATCGAGTCCGTGTTCCGCCTCCTCCCGGTTCACTCGGTAAGCTTTCACCTGCTGGGCTTCCAATAGGATGGGGCAATTTACTTTGATAAAGCAATGCCAATGGGATGTTCAGTGTCCTGCACATATTTTAAGCAATTTAGCACCTTTTTAGAATGGGCCTTACATAACAGGCACTCGGCAGTGGGAAAACTGCACTACCTCAATGACTTCTTGTTCGTAGGCCCAGCAAGGTCTGCGGAATGTGGTGAGACCCTGGCAGCATTTCAAGAACTAGCAAGGGAACTGAGAGTCCCTTTGGCAGCAGACAAAACAGTAGGTCTCTCCACCCGGCTCACATTTCTGGGGATTGAGCTTGACTCAGTTGCAGGGACGTCCAGATTCCCAGAGGCAAAGGTAAGAGAATTCAGGGACGACATTAGAACTTCAGCAGTAGGGAGAAGGCAACCCTCCGCAAGTTACAACAACTGATTGAAAAGCTCTACTTTGTGGCCAGAATCATCCCCGCTGGTCAGGTCTTTGCCAGATGCCTAACCCAGTTAACTGCCAGGCTCATCCACAAACACCACCATATTAGGTTGGGTGCAGGGGGTCAAGCAGGACCTCATCATGTGGGACACATTTCTAGCGGAATTAAACGGCCGGTTAATTTGGAGAGAGGGTTGGTTAACGACCAAGCAGATCGCCTTGTTCACAGAAGCATCAGGCAGCACAGGTTTTGGGGCAATTCTAGGAGACAAGTGGTGCGCAGGGCTATGGCCGGACAGCTGGCATAAACAGGGCATCACCAGCAACATCACATTCCCAGAACTGTTCCCCATTATAGTTGCCCTGGCAGTCTGGAAGACAAAATTGAGCAACATGAAGCTGACGCTCTGGTCCAATAACAAAGGAGTAGTGCAGGCAATCAACAGAGGTGCCCTGATACAGTAAGGCTAATGCGTTGCTTGGTTCAATTACGGTTGAAAGGGAACATAGAGCTGAAAGCACGCCATGTACCGGGGGTGGAGAACGAAGTGGCGGATGCCCTCTCCCGCTCACAGATGAGCCAATTCAGGGAGCTTGCACCGGGGCTGGAGAGGGACATGACCCCCTTCCCAGAAGACTTATTGTCTCTGGCGAAACGGACTTGTCAATACTAGCGGACCAAGCCCTTTCCCATGATGCGGGCAAGCGCTACAAGAGATACGTAGGAACAGTGATGTGCATAGGAAATTCCAGACACCGAGCGAGGCAAGCAAAACAAGGGGGGCGGTGGAGCGATTCATTCAATGGGTATTTATGAACATAAGGACCAGATTCTGGGCCCAGGTCTACTTATCAGCAGTAGCGCACTTCTCCAAGCTACTCACGGGACAGGACCCCACTGCATCCTATTACATCAAAGCAGCGGTGAAAGGTTGGAAGCGCGCTGAAGGGGTAAAAGCGGACAATTGCAGGCCCATCGACTTCAATAGTTTAGTTTTACTCATGGATGCACTAGGGGAAATAGCAAAAGACACATATGAGCTGAACCTGTTCAAAGCAGCTTTTGCTACCGTATTCCTTGGGGCATTTAGGCTGAGCGAGCTAGTGGCCCCGGCTAGGACAGGCCCCACAGAGCATTGCCTACAGGCAGCCGACATCAGGCCCAGAGTGGCAGAGGTGGAACTGCGGGTGAGAAGGTCAAAAACTGACCAGGCTGGTAAAGGTGCAGTAATTAGGCTTGAGTGCATCAGGGACCCCAAATACTGCACTGTACTGCCTACTAACCTACATGGCATTACCGCCAGCGTGGGATGGTGTTCAAGCATAGGGATGGGGACCTTTTAAGTCAATTCCAGCTCTCAGCAGTAATGCACCGAGCCCTGGGCAGAGCGGGCCTCCCGGCAGCGGCTTTTGGTTCACATTCATTTAGTATTGGGGCAGCGACCACAGAAGCCCAGCATGGGATGTCCAAGATGGGAATCAAGGCCATCAGCAGATGGCAGTCGAAGGCATACAGGACTTATGTGAGACCCCAGCTGCTGTGAACAGACCCGGCAGCGCATATGAGTACGTGGCTGCCTGAAATTCTCCTGACATTGTGATTATTGCCTCAGCAGGACGCCCTCGGCTGGTATGGGTGGTGGGTCACTCTTTTGTTACCCAGATGAATTCGTGGTGGCAGCAGGGAGGCCACAGGCAGAGCGGTGGGCCAGTCAAAACATGCGTCCGATGGTGCGGTCGCCCGGGGATGCGATGTGACCAACTACCAGCAGTGCTCGAGGACTTGCGGACAGACACAGCCTGGCACCCGGACGTGTTGATATTTCACCTGCGCGGGAATGACTTAGACAGGCTGGGAAGTAAAGAGATACTCCTCGCAATCCAAGTGGACCTAACGGAGGCAGCGCGGTACTTCGGGAGCATTGTCATCATTTGGTCCGAGCTGATTAGCAGGCTGGCGTGGCGTGGGGCTGAGACACGCAAGGCAGTCGAGAACTCTAAAAGGAAACTGAATATCGCTATAAGCAAATTTTGCAGGACCAATGGGTTGGGGAGCGTTAGGCACGGCCTCATCCACCCACGTTACCCGGAGCTCTATGGGCGGGCGGGGTTCACCTATCGGAGGAAGGGATGCACGTATTCTGGAGCAACCTGTGGGGGGCGATGTGTTTAGCAGGCTGAACCTAACTAAAAACGAAGAGGATAGTGGGCTGCACAGGGGGGGAGCCGCAGGAAGACGTGAGCCTCCCGGGTGGCATGGCAGATACGAAGGGCACATTTGGTTGATTCTGGAAGCACACCAACAGGGCGGTGTGTAGAAGGAGGGCCGCTCACTTGGGATGCCTTCCAGCAGGGTGAGTAGGCCTGACAAAAGGGGGTAGCAAATGGAGATTGCACTCGCAGCCCAGACCCCGCCAGATGGCAGGGCACAAAAGAGACTAGCAAGGTAGCGAGTTGGGGCCTAACTCCGGGGAGAGGCTACCCCCCACACGCAGAGTGGTGTGGAAACCAACAGAACAATGTATGAACTGTCAGGGTGATTTACGACTGTATGATATGCAAGTGATTTACGACAAGCAAGTGATTTATGACCAACAAATGATTTACGGCTGATGATTTATGACGATAATGCAGAATGATTTATGGCAGCCAATTTATAACTGCTTGTCACACAATGATTTACGATACACCAACGATTTATGACACATGATTTATGATGAGCAACAAAATAACTTATGACACCCAATTTGATGATGTTTCATGATAATGATTTATGACCCTGGCCATAAAAATATGTCCAGGGGAAGTACAAAATGTGTAGGTATGTAAAGGTAATAAAACTGCGGCCAACAACGACCACAAAACTACAACAAGTGTTGACAGTCTTTGGTAATACATATTTTCATACAGATTTGCATGCCATCCTGGAATGGGCACAGTGAGGGTGTTATGGAGCAGCACAAATCTTGTGGCATCAACCACAACTGCTGTTACGCATGCCAGTTTGGGTGCTCTTCAGCACAATTGCCACCAGCCCAGACGCAACCTACTATGTTGTGTGATCAGCATCTGAAGAGGAACCACTGTAAGACTTGCAGGTCAATTTTTACATGGCTTAAACTCAAACTAGGTTGTTGTGCAAGTCAAGCCGAATACCCAAAGGAACAGTGAAGCAAACTTTCTACAAACTTCCAAAGCCATTCTTTGCCAAGCTGCATGTGCAGGTTGAGGTGCATTTCCGAACAAGCGTCACCAGTAACTACAAACCTTGTGATCAGCTGACTTCACTGTCACCACCAATGTGCAGTTAGTCTGCAGCAGCATCAACATTACTTTTGTGACCTTGATAGAGCAGGAGAATTTAGCTTAAAATAAGTGCCATAATTTACACTAGACATTAACATGAAAATGCTTAATAGAATGAAATGTAGGAAAACGTGCCTTTCCTAAACATACAAAATTAAAGTATGATTTTTGCAGTAAGCATTCATTTCTGTTGTAATTACACTACTAGGCCTGACTAGGCCTCTGCCATTTTCTATCTTTCAGTTAATCTTCTTCTTTCATAAATAAATGCTTTAAGGAAATGGTGAACTATGCCATATTATTTGATGAATGATGCACACTTGATTTTTTTAAACATGTCATCTATGTAGAATGTGCTGACTTTATAAATGTATTTTTTCTTTTCCTAAGCTACATGTTCTCATGGTATTTAGTTAGTTTTCTAGCTGTCACATATTCACAATGCTGAATACTGAATAGTGTATTAAAACAATAATGCTTACATGAGTGAATCTCATGACTTATTCTCATAGGTTACAACTAGAATGTTTCAGCCTTTAGAACAGTTAATCGTTATGCAGTGGAATACTGAATAACTAATAGTTTAGACTGCAGAGTTCTCATGGGAACTCAGAGTGAATCTAAAGCACATGAATGTTTAGCAACTAAGTTGGCACTTGGAGATAGCACCTTGCTGACTTTGTATGCTTACCATGGGAATGAAGAAAGAAGCAGCAGACCATCGAACAATCCTTCCTCATTGGCTTAAGATGACCTAACTCCAGCATGGATTGTTACATATGTTTTTGTGTTTATAATATACATGTTCCCAGTTAGAACTAAGTCAGTGCTGTCCAGACCATTCCTTTTTTCCCCTAGCACGTTTTGCCATATTCACTGCGAGCTACTGCTGACGGTGATTTCTGTTGTCTACTACTTTGTGGGTGTTTATTTCCTTTAACGGTTATGGCTACTGCTGTGCTTATTTTGTTAGCTTAGCTTTAAACAGTTGTTACTGTGACTGGTTGGTGATGCTGTTTTGAGAGAAGAGACTTGGTCAAGTTTCTGGAACTACTCTTCATGAGGAGTTTGACTTTATTTGATTCAATTTCAATGCTCTTTTAAATCTTGCTCTTTTCCAAAATACTCTTTATGGGTTCTGTTAAGTTAGGATATGCTTAGAGTAGAGTAGGGATTAAATTCCTTTAAGAAACACACTGTAATTTACTTAATTGACTCTAACCATGATTTTCTTGATATTTCTGGGAACGGATTTATTTGTTTTACTAATTTGAATAATGAGACCAAAACTATAGACTAAACTCTTATCGCTAAATAAATGTCTTCAAACTCATCCAAAATTCTAATTATTGACTAAACTGAGGGGCAAATTTACAAGCCCATTGCGCTGCGGGTGCATCACGTTGCATGACGCACCGGTGGCGCAGCCTGCTAAGTGATATTTACAAGAACAGGTAAAGTCACCCTGCGTGACTTAACCTGTGCTTGTAAATATCGCCTCTGTTCACGCAACACTTTGCGTGTTAGGGGCGTGACATGGGTGTTGCTGTGGGTGTTCCCACGCAACACCCATGTCCACTGCTGCATTTCCAGATTTACGAGAAATCGTAAATCTGGAAATGCGTGAGAATGCTACGCCATCCTAGGGGTAGAGTAGTGAGGTGCAACGAGGAGAAATGTTTTAATTTCTCCTCGTTTTTTTCCTCTTCCAATGCGTGCTGCATTCTACAGCACACATTGGAAGAGAAAATCACCTCAATTGATTGTTTTTGTGCAGGAAGGTGCCCCTTCCTGCACAAAAACAATCTCCCTGAACGATGAGGCACCCTTGCACCATGGTGCAAGGGTGCCGGCGCCAGCGCATGGCAGCAGTTTGTGTGCCAGCGCAGGGGGAAGCACAGAGATGCAACATATTGTTGTAAATATATCACATCCCTGTGCTTCGAAACTAACACAGCGCGGCGCAGCAAAATGACTTGCGGCACCGCGATGCGTTAGTTTCTTGTAGATCTGCCCCTAAATGCCTAAATTGATCATGTTTATTGAATTGATTTTGATTGATGCTCCATTCTAAAATGGTGGCAAAGATCCATTGCAGAGAAGAAGATTTCGGTGTGGAGCTGAAGACCCCTACTGTAAGTTATGGGTTAAACTGATGAAATTAAAGAAAAACGTTTCCACGCCAGCAGTTTCTGGTAGCAGAGATTTGGTTCACACCCAGAATGGAGCTATAAAATAATTCCCAAGTCAGAATATAATTCTCGATTCCCGAATCCAATGTCCAGAACTTGAAGGTCTGACAAGGTGGTTGCTGTTTGAAAGTGTGAGTATTAATAGAGCGAGGTGTTGTTTATGGTAGTTGTGTTTTGGTTTAGACAGTGATGTTGTGAGTATGAATGAGTGAGTGGAAAGAAATATTAGGAAGCTGCTGAAGAAAAGTGATTGAAGAATTCAGACTCACTGTAGTCAAAAGATCCCGGGATATATATAGATAAATACATAGAATTGAATAGAAGAATTGTTTGCAGGACAAGGTGTAGTGTGTGATATAGAGAAATTAAGCATTGTTGTGATTGATTAACATTGATCGGTGTTAGGAGAACCTAATTGCGCAAACGGTGGAAGCTGCATTGATTTGGGTGATTTCATGCTGGTTGAGATTCCACTTGCAGTTGTGGGAAACACTCTTGAGTGATTGTAATACTGTTTTTTCTTTAGTAGATGCAAACAAGAAGGAGTTTTAAGTTTTATTCTTGAAGTTTTGTGAATGCAAGAGAAATTGTAAAGGAGGGTGAACTGCTGCAAGGAGTGAGATCATATGCCATATTTTTTCACGCTGAGAATATTCGGTTGAGGTGCTTTCCTGCAGGGATTGGTTGGTGACGCCAGGGTGTCGTGCTGGGACTGGATTACAAGAAAGCGAATAATGCGTTTGGATTTGTTTATGAGATTAAGAATACCTTTTTAAAGCTATTTTGGAACTGTGGGGGCCTCTTTTGACTCAGCTTTTTAATGCATGCTGTTTTAAAGGCTTATTATCAACTTGGTATGAATCTGTAATTAGGCCTATTTTTAAAAAGGGAGATAGGACTAATCCAGAATGTTATCATCCTATCTCGCTGCTGGATTCCACAATTGAAATGAAATGAAATTTGTACTTGTAAAGCGCACTTATACCCCCAAAGGGGTGTCCTGGCGCTGTACGCATACCGCTGTGGAACCCTTCCTGGCTTTTCCCTGTGAAATGTCCACTCCTGGGCACCCCCAAGGTGAAGCCAGGCATCCCAGCGCTGTTGGGGCCGTTGTGGAGATTAAGCAAGCTATTGCCCAGAGTTGGACCCATGATTAGAATAGGCACCGAGGCGAGAATTATCAGGTCCGAGGAAATTGAGCCCAAGACCCGCCGAGGCGGGAATTGAACCCTGGTCCCGGGCCAGATCTCTGCATCAGGGTCTGCCGCTCTAACCATTGAGCCACACTTCTCCATAGAATGCAGGCATGGGCAGATGAACGGGCTATTTTAAGTGATCTTCAGTATGGCTTCCATAAGGGCATGGGCACAGTTGAGCAGGGCTTAAATTTACATATAATTTTGGATAAATATACCAGAGCAAAAGGGGGCAGACTTTTTATGATTTTTGTCGACTTAACAGCGGCTTTTGATTGTGTCGTTCACAATAAGCTATGGCAAATTTGAGAGAATATGGGCATGGATGTTTTAATAATTACCTTCTTGAGGCAGCTATATTCAGGGGCAAGGGCGAGGGTCCGGTTCGGGAAGGGTGGTGAATGCACTAAGCACTTTAGCGTATCAAGAGGAGTGAGGCAAGGCTGTGTCCTTGCTCCATTCCTCTTTACACTATATATAAATAATCATGGGCCCGATTCACAGAACTAACTTACGACAAAATCCTAAACTTACTACCATTTTGGTATTCACAGAATGAACTTACTCATTTTGGTATTCACAGAATGAACTTACTCATTTTGGTATTCACAGAATGAGCTTACTCATTTTGGTATTCACAGAAGGCACTTACACATTTTGTGTGAACTTACTCATTTTGTGTAACTTACTCATTTTGTGTAACTTACTCATTTTGTGTAAATTACACATTTTGGTATTCACAGAAGGCACTTACTCATTGATGAGTAGGTGCCTTCTGTGAATACCAAAATGAGTAAGTTCATTCTGTGAATACCAAAATGGTAGTAAGTTCATTCTGTGAATACCAAAATGGTAGTAAGTTCATTCTATGAATACCAAAATGAGTAAGTTAATTCTGTGAATGCCAAAATGAGTAAGTTCATTCTGTGAATACCAAAATGAGTAAGTTCATTCTGTGAATACCAAAATGGTAGTAAGTTTAGGATTTTGTCGTAAGTTAGTTCTGTGAATCAGGCCCCTTGAATCTGTCTTGGTAAAGGAATGTAGAGACTTGCCGACTGTAGAGAGGCGACCTATCCCTGCACTATTATACGCGGACGACGCGGTGTTAATGGCTTGCACCCCGTTCGCCCTTCAAAGGGTGGTCAACTACTTTTTAAATTTTATGTTAAGTCTGGGGCTTAAGATTAACTGTTCCAAAACATTTTCAATGTACTGTGGGGAGGGTGTTAACAAAAGGGTAAAACCCCTCTTTATAGACTCAAAATCCATTGCAAGCGCTAGAACGTTTTCATACCTGGGGATCCTGTTTGATAAGTCAGGAGCTTGGACCCAGGCTGTTATAACGAGACGGTTGCTGTTCATTAAGTCATTGATGGCACTTTCCAACTTTAGTCGTAAGTTAGGCAGGCGACCCCCTGTGGAATTGTTACGTATTTACAAGGCGAAATGTGTGGCAATTGCCACCTACGGAGCTGGAGTTTGGGGATATGCGGAGGTAAATGCCCTGCAGACTGCGGAAAATTTGTTTCTTACATTTCTTTTGGCAGTTCCTGATAGTACAGCAAATTATATCTGCCACTCAGAATTAGGCATGCCGTATCTCGAAGTTTGATTAAGATACAGCCAGTACTTTTGTGGCATAAAATATGGACAACAGATTAAACCAATTTTAATAGTTTTATTTTAACCGATGCTTTAGGATTGGACGGGGTCAGAAACATTAGATGGATACAATATGTTAAAGTGTTTTTAACTGGAATTGGGCACAGTGAATATTTTAATGAGCCGCTTACTATGAGTAATGTGCCCAGGAAAGATTTTAAAGCTAAATGCATCCGTTATCTGGGGGAAAGAAGAGCCATAAACGAAGTGAAAAAATCAACAGTCCAAGCCCACCAACTTTCACTGTCGACTGTTAGTATTCAGTCATATATTACATTAACTATGGGCGATTACGATCGATTTCTGTTTACCCGTTTTAGGCTGAATATTTTATACCGATTACTAGGTTTTCCTACACCGAATGATTGGTCTAAAGATTTATGTAAGTGTCCGTGTGATGGGGTCTCCACACAGTCAACCATACATATATTGTTTTTTTGTAAGTACTATATTAAACCTAGAAAAAGGTGGATTGTCCCCGTGTTACAGAAATTTGGCTTGAAACAATGTCGCCCTGCATTATTGGCACTGCAACTTTTGGATGTTGTTTATGTTATTGCCGCAGTCTCTGCGTTTAAAAAAAATATTTTTAAATGTTGCAAATCTATTATATGATCTTAGCTATAGTATTGTGTGTGTATATTATTGAAATGCATAACTGTGCTTTTTTGGTTATCTTAATTGTAACCGAATAAAGATCTTTTGATTGATTGACTAGTAATCTTAATTTGATTGGTTTATTGAAATTTGATGTATATGGAACAAAACATTAACATTTGATTGAAATTTGCCTTTTCTCTCCTTGCATTGCAAAAATGAAATGTTTTAAAGAATTTAAGAGTTTATTAAGAGGGAAGGGATGTTACTATTCTGGTATGGAAAGGTGAAAAGGCACCTCCCGAAGGTACACCTGGACATTTTATGACAACTGAGCATGTGTTACATACTTGTTCTTTGGTTCGCCAATGGAGCCGAATCACTGAGAAAGAAGGTGCATTGAGCTTTCCTATTTACAGGGCATTTAATACCAGAATTCTTTATAATTTAAAAGGAAAATTGTACGAGATGAAGCCACCACCTAGACCCACTGAATATAAAGCTATGAGTGTATGGGGCAAGGTTTCAAGAGAGAAGGAGGGGGAAAAATACCAGAGAAGGACAAAATGAATGGTGCAGATTATGCAGATGCTTGATGGGATGAAGAACAGCGTAGGTAGAGAAAGGCTATCATAGCAGAAACAAGATTATATCCAGCTATTACTATGGAAGCAGCCTAGAAGGGAAGTGACAATGATCACCAAAAGAAATATGGGAATGAGATGGACACTGATTCAGGGGATGAGATTCGAGAGCAGATGCTAGCCCCAAGCCCTCCACCATATACAACCTCTACTGATCACAAAGAATCAAGTGCTGATGCGCGTGCCACTGTGGCAACTGCTCTTGTAGATCTTGATTTAGCACAGATTGATGGACCTGTACAGATACTCCAAATTGTCTCATCAGTTGTGGCTCGACCACAGGTTGCAGTACTGACTGTGACTAATGCAACTGGAGGGCGTACCACAGCCCAAATAAGGCCTGTAAATGCCCCGATATTGCCCAGAGTCATTACAAATGCTCCTCCAAATGTGGATTTAAGGCTGGAAGTTCATCAAGCCGCTGGAGGTGTACATAACACAGGATTTGTTCCGACCACAAAATTCATAGATTGTTGTGTGGAGACCCCCACCGACAGTACAGCCACTAATAGATAGAGGGACGTTAGCCTTCATTGGCCCTATTACTCCTAGTGACATAAATGTTACTGGAGAGGGAAATATGCCAGCGTGGTTAGAAGAAGCAGAGGGACTTAGAAAGACAGAAAGCACAGAGGTGCAAGAGAGGCCAGACACAGATAGGGAAAAGCCTTTAAATATTGCCCAATTGAAGATGGAATTAGAAGAAATAATAATGGGATGTTTAGAATTTGAGCATATTGAGCAATATCAAATAAAGGAGTTAATTTACCTGTGTAAGGAGATTACATGAAGAGCAGCTTTAGTGCATGACACATTGACAGAATTTGCTCAGAAATACAAGATTGAACTTGCCAGATCTGTCCATCTGCAGAGAAGCTATAGGGTTCAATTAGATGATCCAGCATTAGAGAACATGAGAGTTTCAGGAATGTGTTTACACATTATGGAGTTAGTTAAATGCATTCACAAATGGAGTGAGACTGAAAAACTAGAAATAAATGGGCAATGAAGCACGAAAACAAAATGAGAGAAGCAGCTCTAGCAGGGAAGCAAGATGAGGGAAGCGAGAGAGAAACAACAGGACACCCACTCAGGGAAATACCAGGAGAAATGTATGCAAATGTTCCTTGGAGTAGAGGTGATTTGGCTGCATTTACTAATAATTTTCCGAAATTGAGAGACAAACTGGTGAAATGGTATGCACAAGTGGAATGATTCATAAAGATTTTAAAGGTGTTGTGGACAGATTTGATTACATTTTTTGACATTGTAGTACCTGCTGATTTATGGGCTGAATGTAAGATTGCATTGCAAAGGCCGAAAGAGCACCTGTGAGTGAGACTAGGACAAATGCACCATCTCCTTTAGTGATGGAGAAAAATGAGGCAGTGATTACTTTCCTGAAAGGCAGAGTGCCATCAAAAGATTTTGATTGGATTAAAATTAAAAGAACTACCCAAGTGCCGAAAGAAACAGTGCATAAATATTATGAACACTTGTTACAGGTGTTTTAGCAGCACAAGGGATGAGAATATTCTGAGGAAAAGGATATGGGGATTGTGCCAGAGTTTGTTTTACGACTTTTCCTTCTCACACTATGTCCTTTTGTTCTAATTTGAGGCAGATTGCACTTACGTCTCCACAATATCTTTTCAACAATTCACATCCAGACTAATTCTGTGAATTTTTTCCCCATGTACTGGAGACTGCAAAGATTACCAAGGATTTTGATTTGCCCATTAGGAATCTGAGAATATTGCCAAAATATATTTATTTTAAAAGAAAAAGAAAAAATGCCTTTCAAAAAATTGTTTTGGCCTTTTTTCTAATATTGGTTTAATTTATTTATTTATTTTAAAGTTTTATAGAGCGCGAACCAGACCCGTGAGAGTATCAGAGCGCTTTACAGGATAGACGGGTGGTATACAAAAGACTTAGGGGTATATTCACAAGAACGTGTGATAATTACCGCAAGAGTAGCGCAACGCAACTTTCAGCATCGCAGCCTATCGCGGGAAAACAACCCAGTGACAACATGGAATTCACGACAAGGCGGTAGCATGCGATAGTTGTCCGACACCGCGGCCAATGCTCGCGATACAACCACCTCGACGGAGATAAAAACACAAACCACAATGCGAAAAAAGCTGCGATGGGCCAAAGCGCGATAAGAAAACAGTGACAATCAGCGCAAGGGCAGCAATACTCACGCGCAATGCGGGAAAAAGCACAAGAACAGCATACGGAAAATGCCACTGAACAAAACACATTAACAGCGGAGTACCACGGATGCACCCTGGCCAACTGCAGAGGACAACATGCACACCACAACATCCAAGCACCATGGAAGAACAGAACCTACAGGCACACCTCATGAAAGAGACCAGTGGCAGACAAATCAGAGCCGCAGGAGCGACACACCCACCTTGCAGCATACGCACATAGGCAGAAGTGCACCCCGACATTGACAGCATCCCGGTACAAACAGCAACACCTCCACAACTGAACACAGGACACAACTGGTTCAGAAAATGTGCACAACCTGGCAAATCACATCTGAAACCCCAGGGATATGTAACATGACAATGTACAATTCCAACCTGTAACCTGCAAATATGTTTTATTCACACATGCAGTGCAATTGGACGGTAAACAGTCTAAATATCGAATTTTAAATATCGAGTTGCCAAAATATCGAATTTCAAATATCGAGTTGCCAAAATATCGACTTACAAAAATATAGTGGTGCAGAATATCGAAATGCAGGTAAGAAATATCGTTTTTATAATATCGAAGTTAGTAATATCGACAGTCATAATATAGTTGTAAAAAATATCGATTTTTTTTAGTGCTTTAAGTTTTAAGTGTTAGTATATGTGTTAAAAGTATATATTATGTTTGTAATGTATGTTGGAATTTTTAAAAGTAATGATTGTTATGTTAAATTATTTTTGCGTATTTTAGTTCCGTAGCGGGTTGTGGGTTTATAGGGGAATAGGGTGGGAAGTAATTTAATTATAATATATTAATTAAGAATTTTTTTGAATTAATTACTTATATGTTAATTAATTTGTGTGTAATTTTATTCCGTAGCGGGTTGTGGGTTTATAGGGGAATAGGGTGGGAAGTAATTTAATTTAAATTAATTAATTAATTAATTAATTAATTAATAATTTTGTATTTAATAATTTATATTGTCAATTGTGTTAATTAATTCATTATTAAGTAATTATAAATTGATTAATAATAATTTATAAATTATTGGTAATTATGTTTAATGTGTAATTTGTTTTATTAATTAGTTATTAATTTGATATTAATTATTAATAATTAATTTGTTAATATGTTAATTGTGTATTTTTTTAGGAGTGGTTTGTGGGTTTATAGGGGAATAGGGTGGAAGTAATTTACTTGTAATGAAGTAATTATTAGTTTTTAGTTATTGGTATTGATAATTAATTTATTGTTAATTAATTATTAATTGGTAAATAATTTTTATTAATTGATAATTATATTAATTGTATTAATTATTATTGGAGCGCGTTGTGGGTTTATAGGAGAATAGGGTAGGAAGTAATTTAATTGTAATGAAGTAATTATTAATTTTTATTTTTGGGTATTGATAATTAATTTATTGTTAATTAATTATTATCTGGTAATTTTTATATCAATTATTATTTATTTGTAGTAATAATTAATTTATTGCTAATTAATTATTAATTGGTAATTAATGTATATTAATTGATTAATTGATAATTATATTAATTATGAGAAATTTTATGTGGAGTGGGTTGTGTGTTTATTGGGGAATAGGGTGGGAAGTAATTTAATGTTATTAAAGTAATTATTAATTTTTATTTATTGGTATTTTCAATTAATTTATTGTTAATTCATTAATAATTCATTATTTAATTACAAAAATTATTTAATTTATAAGTATGTTATTTTTAACCCCTACGCTATCCAACACTTTCCCTACTGTTGCACTATTTGGAGTGGGAATAGTAATGTTTACCCTCCCGCTATCCAAAACTTTCCCTACTGTTCCACTCGCTGGAGTGGGAATAGTAATTTTTACCCTCCTGCTATCCAACACTTTCCCTACTGTTGCACTCACTGGAGTGGGAATAGTAATTTTTACCCTCCCGCTATCCAAAACTTTCCCTACTGTTCCACTTGCTGGAGTGGGAATAGTAATTTTTACCATCCCGCTATCCAACACTTTCTCTACTGTTACACTTGGTGGAGTGGGAATAGTACTTTATTCCCACCCGCTATCCAACACTTTCCCTACTGTTGCACTCACTGGAGTGTGAATAGTAATGTTTACTCACCCTCTATCCAACACTTTCCCTACTGTTGCACTCACTGGAGTGGGAATAGTAATTTTTACCCACCCGCTATCTAACACTTTCCCTACTGTTGCACTCGCTGGAGTGGGAATTGTTATTTTTTCCCACCCGCTATCCAACATTTTCCCTACTGTTCCACTCGCTGGAGTGGGAATAGTAATTTAATCCCCTATGCTATGCAAAGTTTTCAGTATTGTTATATTTTATGTAGTGTCAAATATATATTTTTTTAAAATATTTATTTTAATGTTTTAACTTATTATATATAATTTATTTTTATATTTATATTATAGGTTTATTTATATATATATGTAAGTATATTTTAAATTATGTTTTTAACATTTTATAATTAAAAATATTAATTATTTTTTAACATTATTAAGTTAATATATATAAAAAATAATAAAAATTCATGTTTATTTTTTTTTTACATTACATTTATTATTTATTAATTTTAACCTTTTTTAATCATTTTTAAGTATGTTTTACTTAATTATATTTATTATTTCGTTAATTTTATATTACTTTTAAGATATTTAAAAAAGTCGATATTTTAGCAAACTATGGGGTCCATTACGATGTCGGGCGGAAGCACAACTGCCGTGCTGTCGGAGGCAAAAACCGCTAGTTACCGTCCGCCAGCAACGGCCCACATGCCCGCAAAATTAGGATGTGAAAAGTCAGGGAAACACCGCCCGTAAGCCTGCGGCGCCGCCCGCCATCAAAGTGCGCCCGTCTACGTAGCGGCGCGAGCCAATGGAGACACACCGTCCGACGAAATGACGTACCGCCCGGCGTACAAATTACGATGCCACAACCAAACAGCCCCACCGGCAAAGAGACACCGCACGAGATACCAAGGCGGAAACCCGACTGTTCAGTACGGAGACTAAAAAGGCGGCCCACCCAGAGATGAATCCTGCACTCCAGGCCATCCCCATGCTCTACCTGATGCACCACCTAGGAGTGAACGCGCCACGACGATGCAGGTAGGCAGACACACAACAAGGGTACACAAACACTGCACACAGTGCAAGGGCGGGAAAACTGTACATGGCCCCCCCAGACACCCCTGTGTGGACAGGACACATCCACCACTATACCCACACATGTCCCACCTGTCAAAAAAAAACAACTCGCAACATCCTGGGCACCCACTACCCGGGACCAGGAAGTGACGTCCCCATCACGGCACCGCAGCGCAGCGGCGATGACGCAGGTACACATGCACACAACGCAGAGGTCAACGACAGCGCCATGCATGGGCTGCACACAAACACCACAGGGTCACAACTACACACCCCACACACCAGCCCCACCCTGAAGGCACATGTCACATGGCCATCCTGCATCAGTCATGTCCCCAACCGACAACTCACAGTTGTCAACCTGATGTCACACAAGTGTCCCGAACAGGGGAGTAATGTGATGGCAAAATAGGACACACCCTTGTGTGCAAAGCATGGCGAAGCACACAGCGGCTGCTACATAACAGCGCAGAATATGGACCTCGTCCGCAAAAGTCACGCCAGTCTCATCCAAAAATACCTATACCATCCTGCTCGCAATATCAAGCCATGCAATGTACAAAATTGAAAAACCCTGCTGCCTGAGAACAGGTGTTTCCAATTACTACACCCACACAGAAGCCCCAATGTATAGCGGAAACGCAGTGTCCCGCCCACACACGGGAGAGCAGATAGCACTGAATGGCCTTCCATTCCTACTCTGAAATCACCTTGCAACAATTTATGCAGGAGAATGGAGCCATTGTACCAACAAGAAGCCAAACAGAGCCATGCAGAGTAAACCGTCCACTGGCAGATAGCGCCCAACATGAAAGAAAGTTAATAACACAAAAATAAATTATACCACTCCTCCATGTGGGTCAAATGCAAGTAATCTGGAAGGAGTCAGACACCACTGGCCTTGACCATTCATTGAAGCATGTGGGATGAGGGCCTGTGTCCTCCGCCCAAGCTATAACCCAAGTCCTGCCTCCGTACAACCATTCCAGAATTCCCAGCATCGTCGGAGGTTGCACTCTGCTGACTGCACAGGCAGCCGGAACACGCCATCACATCACCCTGTAGCAAAATGGCTGTTGCACCACTGCTTCCCAACTACGCCGGACAGATGGAGCTGTACATTGAGAGCTTGCTACAGATAGTGGGCTGTGAAAATCTGGCTATGCTGAACGTAAGTTACCGAGTAACTTACCGCATTGCAATGTTCAGCTGCGTCATCCCCGTTTTCTACTGTCGGAGGTGTTCGTTCCACTGTCCTGTGGATTTATGTCTCTCCAACCCGGCATGTCCAAAGGCGGACTTGGTACACTTGTTTGCACCCCTGGACGCCCACGACAGGATCTGTTCAGTGTATGGGGGCATGGCGTATGTGGCTGCAATCGGACACACACTGCAATGGGACCAGTGTGCCTCCACACAACGTATTCTGGATCACAGTTTCATCGAATGTCATCCAACATGTCCCATCAGGCTTCTACAAGGGACAACTTACGATGAACACGTTGCTAGCCACCATCCGCTTCATTGGATGGCATCCATGTTTACCACCAATGCCATGGATGCCCTGCTGGAAGGTATCGCATACCTGACAACTTGTCAATTCATCGGTCCCCGACTCAATACCCCCAATTGAACAATGATGTTCAACACCGTACCTATGCTTGGCTTTCGCACAGAGTGGGCAGTTAGCTGTACAACAACTATACCATACAATCT
The DNA here is from genome assembly GCA_963921515.1 of Calotriton arnoldi. NCBI lineage: Eukaryota > Metazoa > Chordata > Amphibia > Caudata > Salamandridae > Calotriton > Calotriton arnoldi. The sequence goes on along the minus strand of CAWUFW010008329.1, from coordinate 734,110 downwards.
GCAACTAACACCTCACTATCAACTCCACTTCCATGACATCAGACATTTTCGGGACATGCACTCTGTTCCTCACCATATCCCCTGTCTCTGCATGAACAGGGGGAGGCAGAGATATGGGACTTGTGTACAGTAACCACATGGCCAATACTGCACGAACAACTATGCCATAATATGTATTCTGCGCACCTGAACACATGCACCTGTCAGTGCACACTTATCTGTCTGCTGTATTACGTGAGAACTGTCGCCTCACCATCGTCTGTACTTCCGTGTCCGGACTTTTGCATGGACAACAAATGCAACCCCCTACAACATGGCCCTAGTTATTGTGTCATGTTCAGTAGCCACCACATTGCAACAACTAGTGAGACGCTGCTGCATGCATGTAGGCTCATGCTCTGATGTCACCTCTGACGCAGGTGTGTCGGAGTTACTATTGTAGTAAACCTGTACCATGGAACTGAGATGTACTGTGCCTATGATGTCAAGCTGTCTGGTAGGCAAAATGAATACTGTCTGTGTCAAAGTCTACAGCTCCTCAGTAATTAGCAAATGTACTTTAGCATAGCAAGGGCAAGGCAGTTGTAACTCTGAAGCCTTCATTCCACAGTCAACAACTAATCACATCTACCCGTACCCCCTTTTGTATGTGTAATCATGCTAAGTATATCCTCCACATGCATTTTGCTGCCAGTAGTGTCCACTATACTGCATCACAGAGGAAGTAAGTCCAAATACATGCCTTGAAGCAAATATGTGACTCAGTAGAATTTTTTTACGAAGACAAGTACGAATGAGACAGGATGAGAGTGTGTGAAGTACACGAGAGTCGTGAGATGACCATGTAGTCTAGTGTCATTGGATGTCAATGCATATGAGTTGCTGCAACAGTGGACCTAGTGAAATACTACAGCTCGTGGGCCTGGACTTGTCAGACTCTGACGTGGCCCAACAGATCATCACATTAACACTGACGGCCTGGGCACTACAAAGCACAGTCCTACATATGTGTATAATTACCTTCACAGTCTGACATCACACTCATCAAGCAAAAGTAGGAGCCACGCAAAAGCATGCTACAGCAATGCATGACAAAACACACACACGATATCAGTGTGGGTGGGCAGGACTGCACAGTGAGTAAGAACTGCAGAAATTCACATACATGCTCAATTGAACAAGGCACAATCTTGACAGTCACACACCCTGCAGACACACTGGGGTCGATTCCGATTCGGGCCGGAAATTTCTCCGACCGAGCCGGACCCGGAGAGATTTCCGACCGAATCGGACCCGTGCAGTCCGACCGAACGAGTACGATGCGTCCGTATGTTATCGGACTCGAGTCGGTCGGACTCCCATTGAAGTCAATGGGAGCCGGTCGTACAACGCGTACGCGGGCTCCCATTGACTCAATGGGTGCGAGTCGGACAAGGGCGCCCCTACAGCGGGTACGCGACGAAGCGATGTCGTGCCGTACACGCACAGGTAGGAGGGACCCATGGGTCCCCCCTGTGTGCGACTCCGCGTAGCTACGCGCACAGGGGGTCCGACACGGACCCCCAAAGTACGGCTCCGACAGCTCTTACGAGCCGGAGTGCGCGGCTCGGTCGGACTGCTCGCGGCGCGCATCGTACTTACCCGGCCGGGAAACGTCTCCATTGCGCGGTGCGAGTCAAGTCCGAGCGAGTCGGTCGGAGCGGTTCGAGCCGGGAGCGAGTCGGTCGGAGCGGTCGGGACGCCCGGACGAGTCGGTCGGCGATTTCGCATCGTACTCGCTCGGCCGGACCCGCGTACGGTTCGGTCGGGAAACAGGGCTCCGAATCGGATCCGGTAAAGCCGAATCCGATTCGGAGCCCTACCGGCCGAGATCGGAATCGGCCCCACTATGTCCGAAACATATCAAGTAGGAGTCATCCTGAACTGCAAGGACACACCCACACACTGCACACTGTGCAACATACAACACACACATGTGAACACATTCGCAGACCTGAACACGGATACAAACATCCACCATGGGCCTGGGTAACACATGTGTAGTCGACATTGCCAGAGCGCACACACACACACCAACACTACCCCAAAGTCACACCACTCACACCACACACACCTACACCTCCCAAATGCACACATTGAAAGTAAGCCATGTGCCCAGGCCCTATGTTCATCACAAGACTAACATACACCTACACTGCTGGCCACACAGCAAGTAAGCTCACACATACCCGCATACTCTGCACATGCTACCTGTCATCCTGTGGCTAGACTCACACCCTGTGCTTTGCTTGCACGCAAACATGACACGGATACATTCTCCCTGAAATACCACCAAATACATGCAGACAATCCGTGTCACAAAAAAACTTATTCATCACACACACAAGTAGCAGAGTCTGAAAGAAGTGAAGTCCCTGCCACGTGTACAACACATTGGAATGTGAGACCAGACATTGCAATTGTTGAGGTACCATACACGGCATGTGCCTCACTTTACTATGCACACACAGCAACAACTGCAATAAGCAACTACACAGACACAACCGACTACAGGAACAACAGCATCCAGTCACAGATTACATAGACATGCAGCAAAATTGGGCAACACCAGGGACAGTGGCCAGTCCGATGTGCAGAGTAGTGACACGAAAAGCTGCGTATGCAATGTGTGTGAGTGTACCCTGACATGGCCACCAACACTGCCATGGCAGTCACAATAGCCATCACAGCCACCACTGTGTCACAGGTAGATATGTGAGTGTGCCTACCATTCAAACAGGATGCCAGTTCGACTCGGTGCTGTCTGTGTGCTACGGGACAGTTGGAGGTCCGCCCCTGAGAGAGAAGCACAACTGTGGAAGACACACATGTGGCATGTGAAGCGGGAGTTCCGCTTGGCCCAGGTGGGTGGGTGGCACGGGTAGGTGCACACATGCATTGTTGAAACAGACTGTGTGGGGAGGATTCCAGAGAGCTAGATTTCCACTGTGTTGGGTATTTGGAAAGCCCACCTGTCTGGGGATGAATGTGAACTCGTGTGGGCACAACAGGCAGGCACACGATCAATGCTGCATCAGGTGTAGACGTTAGCCCTCCCTCTGGGGACATGCTGGATACTGCTGTGCGTCTGCCAGGCCCTTGCCAAGGCACTCACATCCCCTGTCCACCAGGTGTACCCCTACATTGTCCGCCTGCACAGGCTACCCAGGGCACGGGATGGCAGTGGAGCTTGGTGGGTGGGAGGTCATGGCGTCCTTCTCCTGGTCACATCTCACAGGCAACACATTCTCAGTGTGCAGCAGGGCACAAGTCCTAAATATGTAGTGGGGGGACGCAGACGTCACGACAGGAAGTGACGTCACGAAAGGTGGCTTGCACCATCAGACTTATTGCCTCCCTTCTCCCACCCCTTACATGCGATTGCAACAGAGAAGCCAGCGCATGCACAAGCATCTCCGAGCTTGCCCCAGAGAGGCCAAAGAGTGAATGTGTGGGTCCATTTGCTACAGTTATCGGGCTCGCGGTGAAATCAGTGGTGGGACGCCGTCCACCTGCGTGGTACCCCGACTCGAGACCTGGTGTGCATGCAAAGTGTCCTATTGGCTTTGCGATATGTGTGAGTTGCATGACACTCGTTGGCGGGGGATGGCTCGGAGGCCCGTCACCCTGAGGCCCATGTCTCACCACATGGGTCCCTTGTCAATGGCAGCGGTTGTAATGACTATGCGCGCCAGGGTGGGTCTACCTTTCATCTGGGATTGTGTTTGCGGCCTGGCCCGCTAGGGCAGCCACAGCCTCTGTGTGTTGCATGTGGTGTATCCGGACTCCGGAGGCTGTCATGCATTGTCACTGTTGTCCAGGTCTCGATTCGGGGTACCACGTGGGTGGACGGCGTCCCCCCACTTATTTTACCGTGAGACAGATAACTGGGGCAAATGGACCCACACATTCACTCTTTGGCCTCTCTGGGGCGAGATCGGAGCTGCTTGTGCACGCGCTGGCTTCTCCGATACAATCGCATATAAGGGGTGAGTGAGGGGAGGCAATGAGTCTGATGGTGCAAGCCACCTTCCGTGATGTCACTTCCTGTCGTGACGTCAGCGTCCCCCCACTTCTTATTTTAGGACTCATGCCCTGCTGTTGTCAGATGTGCCACTGCCCAGGGGGGTGGAGAAAGGGTCAGGAATGTCAGCCTGAGATTGGACCAGTTGAAGGCCCACCTTGACTGGGGGGGACAACCATTGGACAGTCTGGTGTAGCCCACCCATGCGTACATGTGGGCCCTCCATGAACTATGTCACCTGCGGCAAAGTGATGTCATGGGCAATGACGTTATTGAGGAGAGCTGTCTGCCCCACGCAGAGATGGCGCATAAGCTCAACAGACCCAGCACTGAGGGCAGCAGGGGTCACATGTGCAGGGGCAGCTGTGCCTGGTGTGAAGGAAACTCTACCCTTCATCCCTGTGCCGACACGTGTTGCAGCAGTAGAAGTAGATGGAAGGGCGGGCATTGGCCTCTGCGTGGCTGAAGAGGAGCCAGAGTCCACGTCCCCTGTGTTAGCAAACATGGATGCATCACCTCTGTCCTCAGATGACTCAGAAATTGCCGTCTCGGCCTGTGATTCATCCAGCACACGTCTGGCCCCTCCGAGGCGCTGGTCACATCTGTCTCACTCAGCACCTGTGCAGCTGCTACATCCGATGCCACACCACTGTTGACCGTCCCCTGTCCCTCAGCACCCACTGGAGATCCCACATGAGAGAGAGCGAGGTGGCCTCACTCATCTGGCATCAATTAAACAGACATGTGCAAGGGAAGCAGCACAGAACATCCCCAAATCCACATGTTGCACGATACCTGTGCAATTGCATACAGCCACCACAATCAACACATAATGGCTTGCGTACAGTAAATGAAGCCGCTAATAAGTGGCACATGTGTTGTGCACATAGCACTACACCCGGCCTGTGTCACCCTGCGACCATAGCCACAAATCGCGGTGTGCACACCCACTGTCCTGATGGTGGCAAGGATGACCACTACGTAATTAGGCCAAAGACATACCTGCATGGAGCAGAATGGGAAACCACTCACACAGACTGCAACATGACAGGCCACAATGGCCATGAGCCCATGCCATCCACCTGTCGTTCACACAAGCACAACTGCTGTTGCACAGTGTGCCGGATGTGTAAGTACCAGAGATATGAGGTGAGGCATCGCACACATATGACCGAACAAAATCAGAGTAGGCACAGTGCCTCAAACATACATGTGAATTGCCACTCCAGCCTACTACAGGTTGTTCCTGAGGGCTAAGACTCTGAGTGCATTGAGAATGCAGAGTGCTCAAATTACATCTTGAGCCTCAGGAATAGCATATGCATGTCAGATGCACACAGCACAGAGTACACTTACAACCCACTGCATCACACAACAAACATCACATTACCCAGATTATGGGTAGGCTGTGGACACATGCTGCCTCTCACAGCAAAAGACACCATCCCACAATCCTGTGCACTTGCTTGCTGCTGATGCCCCTACAAACATGCATCCGGCACAGGCTGTGTGACTGTCAAGATGCAGACCATTACTGGTGAAATGCAGCGCCGTGCTGACCTGACAATACGAGGGGGCATCCCCCGATTCGTTATCGCCATGTAGTAGCTCATCCGGCACATGACGTCACACCCTTTGTGGAATTGGCTGCACTGTCGGTCACACATACACAGAGGCATCAACTTGGATGCAATGGCTCATCACAAGCCTTTGGGCTGGAAGACTTCAAACTGCAGGGATGGTACACAAGAGCCTTGGAATATCACTCATACACTTCTCAACATCACCCACATCCACCAATCACAGTGGCATGCTGCTGACCCATCCCAAATACTCAGAGACGTGCAACAGAGCCAGGAAGTAATCGGACATGGCCTAACAGCATGTATACACCACACGTGAATGCATGCTGCTGGGAGTGTGTACACAGTACCTGTCCATCCCATTCACATGCAGGTTTCCAGCACATTGAGCAATGTGTAGTCTGCCCACATCTACTGTCCATTGTCAGGTGGACCAACACATAGATCACAAGGCAACACATCTTTGTGGGTGGACTCACTGTGTCCAACACTGCGCAGCCCTCAACGTACTCGCCCTGTGAATGGCTCACCCCGCAATGGGGGTCACATTCAGTGCCACTATCTCTCACACACATCCCTATCACAAGGCATGGTGTGTCCAATCGACATGGCTGAGTTTGCGTATTTCAGGAGAGTCCTGAACAAAAAACACATGTAACCCACTGTACAGTCAGTGTTGTCTCCTTCTAGGATTGTGCGGTCAATGTGCAGCCCAGGTCTGCTGCGACTGAGAAGGCCAGCAGGGACCCAGCCAGCCATTCACACAAGCAATGACTGCCCTTAGTCCTGCATTGCCAAGTAGCTGCATGACTGGATGTGTGACATGGAAATGCCATGTACCACCACTCGTGAGGGACATGCATGGGAAAGCGCCGGAGAGCCTACATACCCCTTACACCTGTAGTTAGCATGGTAAGCAGTGCATGTTGGAACCCCACAGGTTCAGAATCATAGTGCTGCGGATCAACGACATGTGTGTCCCCCACATGCACTCCCACACACACTGTAGTTGTCTTACACACACAACTTTTGCTATGAATAGCCTTGGGCAGTGTGCGTGGAGCTCGGAATCCATGATCTCGAGCTCCTCGCTGGTGAGTGGACCTGGACATATCTTCAGAGTCGTCGACATGTAGGTGGACATGTGGCAGCAGCGGCAGGTGTTGTTGAGGGATGCCAGGCAGCAGTCCCTGGAAGCTGTGGTAATGACGGTCTCCCTCCCACACTCATATAGCCCCCTGGGGCTGTTCCAGTGGGTCCAAGCTGCTGCAATTGGTGTACCATGTCTGCCTACTTCAAATGCACACAATGGCCTGCACTGAGCTGTCCCGGTATGCTTACCTCTATCGTCGAACACGCAGGATGCAGTTGCGAGGGCCATTGGAGTTGGCCTCAAGGGCCTGGTCCATGGCAGGTACAGTCCGCTGGTGCCATGTGGAATCCACAGTTGAATGTGCGCCATGCATTTGCAGGTGTGGCCATGATTTGTGTGTGGGAGCATGTCCACACTGGACAGGGCCACTTCATGCTGTGTGCATAGGCATTGACGGCCAGTGCTCAGCCTCCACATGTCTGTTGGCACATCATCATGTACACATTAGCATGGGAGCATGGGATGTGCATATGCACACACATGTCATATTTCTCAATGTACATCTCCCACTTGGCACGTGCAACGTTACGTGTCACTTGTGATGTGTGTTTGCATTCACACAGCTGTGTTGTCATGGAGTTGTCAATGTGTACACCTGTCAATGTGTGTTGGAGGTGTGATACGTACAGTGCTGTACATTGGGTGAACTAGGGACATCATTGACTGTCTCATATCCCATTGTGCAACAGGACCCACTTGTTTTGGCCGCTCAGCCTGTGTACATTGTGTTGTTGGTGTGTGCCATACTCACCCAGCCTCGGAAGCTGTGTCTGGCACAGCAGCTAGGTATATTGCCGTGGTGTTGTCTCTTCCCACCTATGCAGTCTGAAACCATCATGATGCCTTTCAAGCTATTAAGGCCTAAATCCCCATGTTCATGCTCATAGCAATGGTTTGTGTCAGTAGCCATTGCTATTGGTAAGGGGACCTGTGTAAGAGTATTGTAGCTGTGCTGTCCCTACTTGTCAGCTGTTCTGTGATTCTATTGCTTTGTCAGTAATTTTAGTTATGTGTATGTGAAAGTGCCATGTGGTGTGTTGCATTGACATGTGTCCACTTCCATCTGTCCTAGGAGGAGACCAAACATACATCGCTCCTACCAATTGCTGTCAGACATGGAGGATGTGGAGGTCATTCGTAAATTCCGGCTGGACCGACCCACCCTGCATCACCTATGTGCCATGTTGGAACCCCACCTTCGTCCTCGCAGGGTGTATCCAACAGCATTCACCCCCACGGCTAAGGTGATGGCTGCACTGCATTTTTTCGCTACCGGATCTTTCCAACACACGGTAGGCAGTGGAGGTGGAATGTCCCAACCCATGTTCAGCATGGTGCTACGGGATGTCCTGTCAGCTATGATGCTGTACAGGAACCGGTACATCCGATTCCCCAGGGCTCGTGATTTGGCGGCAGTGAAGGGTGCTTTCTATGCCCTTGGACGCATCCCCCACGTTGTTGGTGCAATTGATTGCACCCATGTTGGCCTTGTTGCACCACCGGTCATGGAGCACATCTATAGGAACCGGAAACATTTCCACTCCCTGAATGTGCAAGTGGTGTGCCTGGCGGACATGATCATCACACACGTGTGTGCGAAGTTTCCCGGTTCCACCCATGACTCGCACATCATGCGCCACAGCATCCTCCCACGAATGATGTCCAATCTTCAACCGGACCGTGCATGGATTGTTGGTGAGTATGCATACTCGTGTAGCGTGCTGGATGTGACATGCTGTCTTGTATCCTGTTGGAATTGCAACGATTCTCTGTGTTTCTCACACCCAGGTGACTCTGCATATCCTAACGGTCCTTGGCTGCTGAGCCCACTACGTAATCCCAGGACACCAGCTGATGTCAGATACAATGAGGCACATGGGAGGACCAGACGTGTGGTGGAGCGGACTTTTGGACTCCTGAAGTCCAGATTCAGCTGCCTGGACCGCACCGGGGGTGCACTGGCATACTCCCCACAGAAGGTGTGCCAGATAGTTGTGGCATGCTGCATGCTGCACAATCTCGCTATTCGCAGGCAGATCCCCCTGATAGCGGATGACGGTGATCAGCCAGGGCCCCTGCCTGCAGACCAGGCCGTGTCCAGTGACAAGGACAGTGGAGAGGAGGAAGCAGTGAATGAGCGTCAGCAGCTCATCGCCCGCTACTTCACTTGACGGTGAGTGACCATGTACGTCGGCTGATGTTGCTGTAGTTGTGTAGGTGTATGTGTGCATTGTCACGGCGGCCTATTGTTCACTGAGTGCTGTGTGGCAATGGTCCATGTCCAGGGTAGTATGCCACTGACAGTGGCTGTGGCATTGTGCCCTGTTGCTCTGTGAGATGTGTGTACATTGCTTGAACTTGATGACAAGTACTGTGTGATGAGTGTGTGACACACACATTCAATGGACTCTTGTTCTGTTTTTCACCCCTAGGTCCCTACAGCCTCTCCTGGCCTATCGACATACCACACTCCTGATGCATTTCTGATCATGGTGACGGTTGCACATCCTTGATTAAACACAGAGCAGATACAACAGAATGTGATCCAGGTGTATTTATTTTGAGCAGTGACATGTGATTGTAGGCAAGGTGATGACAAAAAGTGGTGCATGCTGGAACAATGAGTTGACGGACATGTCCGCGTGATGGTCAAGGTGTACCCATGTTGTTCTGGGTCCACAGTCCGACAGACACATGCCATTCACATGGCAGTGTGGGGTAGGATAGTAGTCCAAGTGAATGCAGTAGATGGCCACCGTGGCTGGCTGTCTCACTGGCGTTTGGAGCGTGCAAAGTCATCTCTGGACACCTGTTTCCTCTTCGGACGACCCCTTGCACGTTTGAGGGGGGGGTTGTGTTTGTGGGCTGCTGGTGGTGGCTGAGGATTGCCCACTCGCTGTGGACGCAGGGGAACTGGATGTTGCACGACCCTGCGCCCCAGCAGGTGGTGGCGGAGGTGGTGTGGTTGGCCTTGATTGGGCCCTCACCGCCACCACTAGCTGGCCCATGAGGTCGACAAGTTTGCCCATAGGGGTCACGAATTGGCCCATATGGGCGTCCATGGACCTCAACACCCCAAGGACTTCCCGCGTATCGGCAGATGACCGGGCCCATTGTCCCTGGGCCTCTTCATAGGCCCCAAGGACTCTGGCGATTTGCGGCAGGGCTTGGCTCCCAGGCTCTGATGGCGTTGGCCTGACCCTGCTCCTCCCACCTGAACTGCTGCCACCGACCTGCCCACTCACCACAGTGGTCACCCGGGGCCTCGTTGTGGCTCCCAGGGTCGATGTCGACGTGCGTGCAGCCCCTTGCGCAGGGTGAGTGGTCAGGGAGGCCCTGGTGGTGGTGGTGGTGGTGGTTGCGGCGGTGGTGGTGGCCGCAATGACCGTGGCAGCAGGGGCCTGGGACTGGTCACCAGCCCTGGGAGATGGGTTGGTGGGTAGGAGGGGTCCTGGGGAGCGGTTGAGCCCTGCCACACCAGATGTGCCTGGTCGGGAGTCCTTGTCCGAAGAGGTGTCCAGGTCTTCCACATCCGTGAGTCCGGGTGGAGGGCTTGTGGACTGGCTGTGATGGCTGCTGTCTCCCTCTCCAGCATCATGCTGTTCGTCACCTGTGGGGCGGAGACGAAAGGTTATTGTGTTGCACCTTGCAAGGTTTGTGTTAGATGTCTGACATTCAAAGTTTGTGCACAGTTGTGCACTGATTTCCCAGATGCGTATGTATGGCTCTACAATGTGTGTGCGTGATCAAGGCAATGGAATAATGTGATGGGTGCACATGGCATGGGACGGATTTGGATAGCCAATCGGTGTGTGTTGCAGTACCCCTACATTTTGTGGCTTTGGTGGAAACGAGGTACAGCCCCATGAACGCTTTGGAGATAAAATATGGTTTTGGGGTTCAAATGAAACACTTAGAAACGCAGATGGCAAAAGGGGTACAGCCCCATCAACGCTTTTGAGGTGAAATATGGTTTTGGGGTTCAAATGAAATGCTTAGAAACGCAGATGGCAAAAGGGGTACAGCCCCATCAACGCTTTTGAGGTGAAATATGGTTTTGGGGTTCAAATGAAACGCTTAGAAACGCAGATGGCAAAAGGGGTACAGACCGATCGACGCTTTTGAGGTGAAATATGGTTTTGGGGTACATACTGTGACATATGGGTGCAGGAGGGGACATGTGTTTTGGCCACACGACACTGCAGAGACAAAGGTGTGTGTATGTCTGACATACCAAGCATATCTGCTCACTGTTATCATTTAGGGACATTACACTGCAAGCATTGTAGTGAGTGAGTAATGGTTGTGTGCCACACAACGTATTGCAGATGGGACAATTCCTTGGTGTGCGTGCTACCCTCAGCCATGTGCAGCAATGCAGTGCTCTTGGGGTGTTGACTATATTAGGTATGTTGTAAATCACAGTGTCACGTGCACTTCAGACACTACAGACACATTATTGGTCATCGGCAGGAATCTTTGCTGAACTACTGTATATGGGACAACTGATTAGATGATATACCTTTCATGACACTGGGGCTAAAAAAATGTGATGGATGAGATATTGTGTAGCTGTGTGGTTCATGGGTCCAGTGGTGTATGTGACATTACTGTGGTTCCACTCTGTTACATTGAGACAAGATAGACTTACATGGGTGATGTTGTACGATGTCAACGGGACAAGCAGACACGACTACATGGACAAGACTTCGATGGTGTTGCTGATGTGTGTGATGACTGGCACAGTGCACGGCATGTGGGTCAGTACTCCAGTGAGACTTGTGCATGCAGACGTGACTCCTTACGTGTTAGTGTATTTGAGATGGCTCATGTGGGCTATGACTCTGTAATTCATGTCCATGTGCACATTAGTCACATGATTATGACAGGGAGCAGTGCTACCTGTTCCTCTGCTACGTGACATGTCCCAAATGTTAGTCGTAGTACAGTCCTCATGCCTACAGACACCCCGCCCTGTACAGTAGTCTACCTACTTGTTGGTTTGGAGGGAGCAATGCAATGGCTGTCACATGGTTATGAGTGGGAGGGGTGCTCCATCTTGCTGGTCTGTGGGAGTGGGGGCCGTGTTGTGAGTTGTGGTGAAGGCTTACCACCCACAGACACCCCTCCATGTAGGGAAATATATCTGGCTGTCGGGTGGAGTTGTGCACTGCAATGGCTGACACATGGGTGTGGGGAGTGCTCCATCTTGCTGCGCTGTAGGACTAGGGGCCTGGTGGGGGTTGTACTTCTGCAGTCCCCCTCCGATACTCGGAGTTTGTGGTAAGGCTACTTACCTGTTACTTGTTGGTTAGTGCAGCTATGGCTGACACATGAGTGTGGGTGTGGGGAGTGCTCCTTCCGGCGCATCTGGGGTACAAGGGGACCTGGTGGGAGTTGTGGTGCTGGCTGACTGTACACATGCCCCCATGGTTTTGTTTGTTGGTACCTTTGGGCTGAGTGAGTGGGAGTGTCTGTTGCATGTGTGAGAGATGTCTTGTGTATTGTGTACTGGACATGGGGGTGTTTGGCCCTCGGTGCTATGGCATTCTGGTAGTGCATGACAGTACATAGCAGTGTGCTGGTATACATTTGTTTGTACTTACCAGCCTCCACTCCCCCTGGTATTCCGGTGAGACTCTCCGGATGTAGAATGCCTCGCACCTTCTCCTCCCACGCCTTGAAGGTCTTGAATAGCACAGGATTTCCGCCGCCAGTCCTGTCAGCCAGCTCACGATTCTTGGCCTCCTTCTTCCTGACCACGCTTTTCAGGTCGTGCCACCTCTTTGTGATTTCACCCCGGTTGCGTGGCATGTTCCCAACTGCATTCACCTGGTCTACGATCCTGCTCCACATTCTGTTTCTGGTGGCTACTGGTGTCTGTTGGACCTGGTTCCCATAGATTTGTGGGTGCACCTTGATGATCTCGTCGACCATGACCGTCAACTCAGTGGCAGTGTACTTTGGCATTCTTTGTGTTGCCATGGTGTGTGGTTTGCTATTTGTGGGGCTGGTGTGGTGGTTGTGTGGTGTGTGGTGTGTGATGTGCAGGGGTTTCATGGTGCCGTTGTTTCAGTGGTGATGGTGATGGTAGTGGTGGTGATGAGTGTGATGTGTGCGTGCGTGCGGTGTGCTGCTTTCCTTTGTGTCTCTCTGGGTTCTCTGATGGCGTCTTCGCTTTGTCGTAGTGCAAGGGATTGTGGTCTGTGAAGAGGCTGCTTTTGTACTGACCTATGTGGGTGTGTAATGATGGGCTGTTGTTTTCAGGTGTGTTGTGTCTGTTGTCCTGGGATTTGTAGTTTTTTAGTTTTGGCAGGGGGCGTGTGTCTTTGGGATGTGTTCTGTGTTTGGGTATTTTGGCGTAGTTTGCTGTGTGGACTTGTTGGCCATGTTGTGTGTATTTCTTTGTTCCGCAAATGATTTCCGTGCACGGACGTGGCCGCCAGGCCTTCCGCCCTGTCAGTTATTCATCGCTGTTGTTAACCGTGGCGGGCGGGGAATATGTGGATTTTCCGCGCTCATGTCGGGGAGATCATAATTTCACGGTCGTTGTCTCGGTCGTCAGAGCGGGCGGATTTGGGTTTTCGGGCGGGATTGCGTCCGTGGCGGACGGTTATTCTTCAACTCGGACATGGACGGGCGGAATTTTGTGTGTTTTTACCGCCGCGGGCGGAGGTTGCTTCGCGATTTCATAATTGCTCGGTCGGTATTCCCATGGTGCAGGCGGCGGTTTTCTCATGCTATCGTAGATGGCGGATTTTTTAACGCCGGTTATCGTAATGGGCCCCTATATTATTAACAACGATATTTAGGATTCGATATTTTTGTACTTACCTGTTTGTAGATAGGAAGTCGATATTCTGTCGCTCGATATTTTTACCTCGATATTGTGGCAGGTCGATATTCTTCTCCTCGATATTCTGTCAGTGATCCCAATTGGACATCTACTACTGTCCCATGAATGCCACAGACGGTCACAATGTGACGTGCTCATGAGAAGTAAGTGGCAATGATGGAGTCCCTACGGGCCATTCCTGCTGCAGCTGCAGTGGGATGTGGGCCACCTGCCCCATCACCACCATCATCGTCGGGTACCACTGGAACTGGGATCCATGGGGCCCTGGTGCGAACACAGAAGTTGTGCAACACACAACATGCAACGATCATCTTGCACACGACGTCCGGGCTGTACAGGAGCTTCCCACCAGTGCCGTCCAGGCACCTGAAACGTGACATCAACACGCCAAATGTGTGTTCAACGATGCCCCTGGTGCGTATGTGGGCCGCATTGTACTGCCTCTGGGCGGGTGTGTTGGGTCCCGGAGCGGTGTCATCATCCAAGGGCAGAGTGCATATCCTTGATCACCTGTGACAGTGCAGGGAGAAAAGAGTCAATACTTGGTTCGGCAGGATGTGATGGCAGGCCCACCAATTCAGTGACGCCTGTGCTGGCTGTGTGTGGGGTGAGTGTAAGCCAGCCCTCAGGGAGTAGCTGGTGCTGGCAACTACACCAACAGTCAACAGGCACACAGACATGCAATGTCAGAACTACAAGGGGGGATGACTCGAGTCGCACAGGGCTAGTCGCCCCAGATGCACAGCGGCCGACACGGGCCCACTACCACGGGACGCTGACCTGCGGGAGACTGGGGTAGGGTCATGAGGGCAAAGCAGTGCCTCACATGTGTCATGGCTGCATTCCGCATCCCCACACGTTTAGCTGTTGTGTGGCTGTGGTGCCACGTGAAGTCTGTATTGGGTGCAGGGGTAGCCCAGGATGACCATGGAGTGGTGTAGTCGTGTCTGGTAGGTGGTCGTGTAGTTTGACATGTCAGATGTGGTTAGGTCACGTGTGCATCCCCACAGTTGTGCTTTGTGCATTGGTGGCTGTGGGATGTGTGGTGTGTTGATTTGGTACTTACCCACGAGCAGTCCCGTTCCATATGTGCCATCCTGGAAGCGCTGGTTGATGATGGACTGTCGGAAGATGAAGGAATCATGCACACTGCCTGGGTAGTTGGTGACGACATTGGTGAAGAGTCCCCGGTGGTCGACTATTGCCTGCACATTGATGGAATGCGTGTGCTTCCTGTTGCGGTAGTGGTGTGCAGTATCCAAAGGGGGCACAAGTGGGACATGTGTGCAGTCGATTGCCCCCAACACGGCTTGGAATCTGGCTATGGCGTAGAAGCCTTGCTTAGTCTCCAGCTGTTCCTGCACAGTGTCGGGAAAGTGAAGGTACTGGGGTATGAAGCTGATGATGGCATCCAGGACAGGTGTGATGAACTTTGATAGGGCTGGCTGTGAGACCCCTCCAACTCTGGCAGTTGTTGGTTGGAAGGTCCCAGAGGCCAACAGGTGCAGCACTGCCAGCAGCTTTGTCTGCGGAGGAATGTTTGTTCTCCGCTGTGTTGGGACCGTCAGCCTGTGGGCGATGTGGGTCAGGATGCGGAGGATGGTTGTCCTTTTGAGCCTGTAGTGGGCAATGACTTCCACGGGCGTTAGGTCTGTGAGAGTGGTGCGTTTTCGGTAGGTCCACTGTCTTACTCTACGCTGCCTCTGTGGTGGTCCGGGAGGGGGTGTTGGTCTGGGTCCTGGGAGTGGTGGCGGTCCTGGGGGTGGTGGCGGTGGGTGTTGTGGCCCTGTTGGGGCTCCGAGCTGCATGTAGAGTAGCTCCATGGCATTGTTTGTTCTTTGGGTATGGCTGTGTGCGGGACTCCGTTGCCTACTGCAGGTAGACATCCGTCTTTACACCTGCTTGAGGCAGGTGTTAAATACCAGCGGCTAGCGCTGCTTATCGCCTGTTTTTGGTTCGCTTTGCAGTTCTGTCAGTTCGTTGTGAAAGTGGTGTTGTTGTTTTTTCGTGTGTTTTTGCACGGGAACTCCTACTCTGCATCTCATTAGGGTTAGTTGGTGGTGTCCGCCGTGGTGTTAGATTTTGGGGCAGTTATCGCGGGTATACTGGCGTTGTCTGCAGTTTGCACCAGCTTGTGAATGGGGTGTTAAATCTATCTCCACTTTTGTTGCGTTAAGGTGGCGATAAATCGGAGATGAATCCTTGTGAATATGCCCCACAGGAGGGGAGGATAACATTGGGATAAAAATAGGTAGATACATTATACAGGAAAACAAGCAGTCTCAAATCATTCAACAAATGATTAACTGTGCTAGGAATGTCCTACATCCAGCTTTTGGAAATTGGCTTGGAGGCAAAACATATTACACCACTTATTTTGCACTTTTGTAAATGTTGGCCATTATTTCTTATTTTTGTTTTTTATACCTATTTCAAATGTGTGGGAGAAATGGAAGTAACTTGCACCAGTGAACCAAAAGACTTAAACATTTCTGAAAACTAAGCAAAATCCTAGATTTAGAAAGGGGTTATTTGTGTACATTACTTAAGGTTTTATCTAAAAAACAGAAAAACAGTAATTGTAAATAAAAAGAAAGAAGAAAGGGAAATTGGTTAAAAGCATGTCTACTAAAGTACTATAGGCTTATCTCAGATAAACTCTTTCTGTCACAGAGATATGTAGCTTTGTTAGTTTGTCCAAAAAAAAACGATTCTCAGAGGCACATAATAATTTTTCTTATATCAATAGACAAAATAAAAATAGAAATTGGGTATCAGAAAAGCTATGCACTTTTGAAAGGCACCCAAGAATCTGAGTTTAAGGTATAGATTTCTTTCCTACCACTCTGATTTTTTAAATGCTTTGAAATTCTTGAAATCCCCATGATGACAATGTGGTTGAAATGGATATTTTACAAATTAGGGGGCAGATTTACAAGCCCCTTGCGAAACATTTGTGCCGCCGTTGCGTCACTTCTGTGACGCAGCGGCGGCGTAAACCATGCGCCACGTTGCGACTTATTTACAACGTGACTCATCTAGGGAGATGCGTCATGTTGTAAAGCACTGCGCCACATGAAACCTGCGTCAGGTTTAATGTGGGCGTTCCATCGCAGGATAGCCTCGTAAATGTGACGCCGCTGCGCCAAACCCTTACGCTTGCTTGAAGCAGGCATAAGGAGTGACGCACCACGTTAAGTATGGGCGGCCCCTGAGCATTGCTGGAGTTGCATTGCGCTTGCGACACGACTCCAGCAATGCGCCACCCTTACGCCACAAGATGCGACACGCATCTGCCTATCCTTGCGCCACGGTGCGCCGCATTGTAAATGTGAGGCATCCGTGGTGGCGCAAGGGGAGAATTGCGTGTCGCATCTATTCTGGCGCATCCCTGCTGATTTGCAGAGATGCACCAGTCCTTGTAAATCTGCCCCAGTGTTTTTATGGGACTACCACTTACAAAAGGAATCTATTAGCTCTGCCTGCAGTAAGACTATGGTGGAGCAGAAAGATCACAGCTCAGAAGGATAAGGAACCCTTTTGTATTTATTTTGAGTGTCACAGAATCCCTACTGCAATCTTTAGGATTCAGGATTGCCTGCTATGTTATTGTTCTACAAAACTACGTGGTCCTGACGAAGTTGGAGTAGTTAAGAGAAGACTAAAAAGACTAAAACCTGAAAATTGTGTCAATGTTTTGAAAGTCAACTGTTGTTTGCCTTCAGAAGAGAAATCGAGAACATGACTGATACCTTCTAAATTACGGAGACACTATTGTTGCACAATAGAGGCCTTCCTTCTAAGAAAAAAGTGGACTATTTGGGTGATTCATAACTGTCATTTTGGGGCTATTTTGTTATGTTTTGAGCAGTTCATACATAAAACTGTAGATGAAATTTATGATTTAGCAGTCGATTACGATGGCGGATGGAAGTGCATCCGTAGTGGTGGCGGTGGCGGAAAACAGTAGATTATTCCGCACCTGATGCGGTGATTGCGAACGCCATATTACGATGGGCTAACATAGGCCATTTCCCGACCACCGCGGTGTTTCAGGCTCTGCACGTTTTTTCCTTACGCAAGGGTGGCGGACAGAGCCAATAGAGCAAGAACTGCTTGCTGAATCACATCCCGTCCACCAACCAGATCACGATGTATCAAACAGCCAATGCCACCGTGGCGGAAGTACCACCTCATCGCAGATGGTGGAACCACAACAACGGAGAGGAAAAGTCGAAGCAGAACACCCGCACACGACCAGAGCCGCCATGGATCCTGCTCTACAGGCTTTTCTGCTGCTCTACCTGATGCATCACCAGCAGATAAGACGCCGCTGAGCTCTACAGCAGAGGTACATCCAAAACATATCCACACATGCAACCCCGGTACAACAACAACTCCCAGCAAGCGTGCAGGCAGGGCCGGCTCTACGATGTTTGGAGAAACATGTGAAATGTAATGTGTGAGGCTCCCTCAATATACATTAGTGACACCTTCATGGCCCCGAAGGCTGCCCTGTGCTGACTCTACCTGGCACGCTGCTCCCCTCTCCCCCACCTACAAGCACCACTCACACAGCTCTGATCGGGCTCAAGGTGGCAGATTTGGTTGGGGGCTGGGAGTGTATACAATGCAGACTGAAAAGTGATGAAGATGCGTGCCCAGGATGGGGAGCAGTGTCGCTGCAAACAGCTACACACTTTTGCTATCACCTACTGCTACACAATCCAGGCAAACATCCATGCTGGAACAAGACAAGAGGACTGTGCTGGAAATACATCTGTACTGTACCTCAGCAACCATGACTGAAATCAAGTAGGTTCAAATAGCACATATCACCTACTGAAACAGTGCTGATGGCCACAATGCTTCTGGATACAAATCATTTGCACACAGTACAGTGTCAAAACATGGAGTGGTGGGGAGGTTTAAACATGTGCATGGCATGCAGTGGCACATGGATTGACTGAAGTGGTGTATACACGAGAATTGCACAGGTGAGGAGTGTACATAGCAAAAAGTCATAGTGGAGTATCTCCCATTGTGTAGGCCTCAATGGTATGACTGTGACTGCTAGGAATCAGACCAACACCTATTGGAGACCATAAAGTGGAAAGTGACAGCAATGCATGTTAAAATTCACATATCATGTTTGTATCCCAGAGACATGTGGCACAGTGAGAACAAAGGTAAGCAAGAGCCAGGCCGGATCCCAAGACACACAACACAGACATTGCAGTGACACACTCTGCATATTCACAAATGATGTGGATAAGATGTAGGTGTGCCCTAGGACTGTGAGGTTACAATGACACACTGCACACTGCTACGGCAACAAACCCCAACATGTCCACAAACACTCCACAAGGTGTTTGATCATGGAAACAAACAGGCACTCATCAACTGGATCATACATGTGTGAAAGGGCAATGCTCAAGGGCACATACACATCAACACCTCTGCTAATGACAGGACACTCACACTGTCTGATGACTCTAGTAAGCACATGTACATCCATCCATTTGACTATGAAGCCATACCTATCTAAGATGACAACACACCTACACTGGTGTGTACACATCAAGATAGATCACACAGATTTGTTGTACCCTGTCCACCCCTCAAGTCAACATGTAACTTGGAATAGATTCTCATGATGGAGATCAAACAAATCTGACATGTGTGAATAAGTAGAGCTCATCTCACATAATTAACAGGACCAGAGTGGACCATCACAGACAAGCAGCTCGCCCCCATCAATCCTCAGAGTCAAAAGTGGACATTAGTTGCCATAGCCTCTGGTAACACATGCAATATCAACTGAAGTACATGCCAATGAGAAAGTGTGAACTCAGAGCATGGAACCGATGAACATATACACATACATTATACAGCATCATTAGTAAGGCCAGCGACAACGCTCAGAACATAAATATATATTTTTATTACATAAACTCAGTATCAGCATGTAAAGTGCAAAACATTAAGGGCAAAGGCCAGTCCATACTCAAGTCCGCACATGTGTGCTTTGAAATTCCACACAGATGATTTAAACCCAGTCCACAGCCATGGGAATATCACCAGGATAGGGCCAGCAAATGGGCAGCTCAGGCACCGCTCAGGGAGGAATGGGTTGGGAAGGGGGACTCAGCTTCAAATTTGTGGAGAACTGGAACTGGGTGGGGAATGACTGTCTGAGATAGTCGGAGGACTGGACCTGGGATGGGGAGAACTGGTTGAGGTAGAGGGATCCCTGGATGTGGGAGCCTGAGGGCTGGCTGGACCTGGTGGAGTCGTTGCACGGGGAGGTGGTGAAATGCACTGGTGAGGCTCAGTGGCTGATTTTGCATGTGGAGGGCTGGGCCTCACTTGCTTGGGGATATGATACCCCCCAAGTGTTTTTGGCCAAGGGATAGGTGAGGTGGCCACAACAGCTTCCTTCTTCCCAGAAAGTGAAGCAGGTGCTGGTGGATCTTTCCGGGCAAAACCTTCGGATCTGGCTGTATGCTTGGGGGGTAGGCTTCAACACTGCCTACCCTGTTTTGAAGCTACCACTACCTCACTGCTTCTCTGTCTATGCGTCCTAGGGGGTGGCTTGGTGGGAGTGGAAGTCCTGGGCACAACAGCTCTCTGAACTGGGGGGGTGCAGTTGTGGCACGCAACAGGCCCACGGCAGCCAGGGCAACTTCCTGTTCTGATTCAGGATCAGCTGTAGATCTTGGAGGGCTCTTGAAGGGTGAGGAATGTGAGGTCTGCAATGTGGATGCATGTTTTTTGTGGTTCGGCTTCTCTGTGTCCTGTGATGTCTTTGTGGTGGGGCTGGCATGTGTGCTCCTGGTGTGCCTTGGGGATGATGTCTCGTGTCTTTGTCGCTTGGACTCCTGTTGTCATGTGCTGTGTGGGGATGACTTGGGGCCTGAGTGCTCTGGTGTGTGTGTTCTTTGGTCAGGTGCGGTCACAGGCAGGGTGGTTGCAGAAGGGATCGGAGCCAGACTGTGAGCCTGTGACTGTAGAATGGCTGCCGCCAGTGTGGAGGCCAAAGACTGGACAGTCCTGTGCAGGCCACCGATGTCAGAATGGATGCCCTCCATGAACGCAACAACCTGTGACAACTTGTTGCCATGATCCTGGAGGGCATTCAGGAGCAAAGTCTGGCTCACAGACACCTGACACAAGATGTCTATGGCCTCCACACTGAGGGCAGCAGGGGACACAGGGGCTGGGGCAGCGGTGCCTGGGGGAAAAGATACCCTACCCTACCCTTTTTGGGGCAGCGGGCACAGATAACATTTGGGGGCATCAGGGAGGGTGGACCCAGGATGGGGTGTGGTGGACGATGAAGCAGAGGTTGATCCTCCTTTGCCCGACAACACCGAGGAACCACCGCTGGACTGTGATGAAGTAGAGGTAGGCGTTTCTGGAGCGGACTCCTCCAGGGCACTCCTGTCCCCCTTCGATGCACTGGTCCCCTTAGTGTCGCTGTACTCCTGGGCAGCAGTGATGCCAGTAGCTTCACCGACGGTTTTGTGCCCCTCTCCTTCTCTGACCTCGGCAGATTCTGTAGGAGACAGAGACACTGTTCAGTGAAGTGGCCGGACCACAAACATGTTAGGCAATACCAACTAAAAAGCTTGAACTCAAGGCACACATTTGACTCTCCATGTACTGTCTGCATAAGTCTAAATATTGCTATGATCTGCTGATGCATGTTAACATGCTTATTAGACAGTCCTGCTCCATGTTGCCTTCATACTGCCAAATTGCTAGACATGTGCAGACATTTCAACATCACATCCTATTGTCTAAAGGCACATTGACATGCCTTCAGCTAAGAGAGCTACACATCTGAATGAACTGTGTGTGTCACACTGGAATTTTGAGGTGATAGAACCACACTCATAGTAAGTTAAAGGAAACTATTGTTAAGTGACATGACATCCTTACATCCACTAATGTAGGTACTGCAACACAACTACTGTTGAACATTGGTAAGCAATCTGTAGATGTATCAATTACATGGAAATGCACAACATCAATCTCGAAAATCACCCTGACATGATGCTCACTGATGTTCACTTCCAGTTGATGCCACATAGACTAACACTTATGCTGATGTTACCTGGCTACATGACAATGCAGACATTGTAGAGGCGCAGAACATCTGCACTCACCACTGAGTCAACTCAGAGGCTATTACACCACACTAGAGACAACTCATAGGTTACTGCCTTACTCTGGGCTGGGATTCGTGCAGTCTTTCATGCGCAACATCACACTTTGTACAATACTCATCCCCAACTTGCTGCTGCTGGGACCTCAGGCGCCCGTCCAGCTCTGGCTGTGTCACTGACAGGATGCGGGTCAATAGTGGGGTCATGCTCTGGCGCGCCAAATGACCAGTCCGAGGAACCAGGCCCAGCGTCATTTAGGCGGCGTTTTTGCTAAGGCGGCAGATGTCATCCCACCTCTTGTGGCAGTGGTTGTGTCGACGGTTAGAGACCCCTAGGGCCTGCACATTCCGGGCGATGGCCCTCCATAATGCCTTCCGCTGATGGACCTTAAGCTGTAGGTATGGGAGACAAGAGGAGACATTTGTAACACTTTGTAGTGGTGCATTGTGTGTCAGTACACAGTGCATACACATGAGCGGGTCTACACATAATGACACCAAAAGAAGGATGGCATGTCCACTGTACATTTATCAGATTCAAGAGGTTATTTCACACTAATATAGACAGTAACAGGCCCTGTACTCTCGTGCATACTGGGCTCACCTCCATTGCATCCCTGTAGAATGAGCACACCCCATAATCACTAACCCCTGCACAATCGAAACTTACCATCTCACTAATGTACATATGTACACGTAATGAACTCATAGAGGACATGGCACAGGGAATGTGTGTCCTAAAAGAGATTCCATGGACTCATCATTGTAACTGTACTACAGATAAACCAGGTTCTGGCTAAATCGTCATTGCATGCACTCAGGGCTCAGGAGAACAAGGCTCAACGCCATGCACTTGAACTCGTTTGGCTACACAGACTCCAACACGTATACATCATCCTTTCAGGAAGCGGAGCACGCAATCCTGCATCATACAATTGGGGCCAATGCCGGGCCCCACAGTGGCGGAACACGCCTACCGCGAGTTTGAAAAAATAAAGCCGCTGGCGGTTCCCATTGGCTGATGTCTATTCCTCATAGGCGGTGACGCACCGCGGAGGTCAGGAAGCAGAGCACGAAATCCTGTATCATTCAATTGGGGCCAATGCATGTTACCGCTGTGGATGCCAGCTACCGCATCTGTAAACACATTTTGCATTTCCATTCTCGCTTTGCTAATTGCATCACTCATCCCAACACATTAGCATAAAGTGAAATGTGCACCCTGTTAAGGTATCATAGAGTGTGACCTTTCACACACATGGTATGTCCAAGAAAAGGAGAGTGAAATGACAATCTTCGTTATGTCTTGTGGCCAACATGGTATGAAATGAGTTAAGGAGTCAAAAAGGACAAAGGCCTCTCGCACGGTACTAATGTTGTATTGAAACATTGAACCTGTGAACACTGTTTGAATATCACTTGCTAATTGACTGTCTAATTTTTGGCCATGGGTTGTCTCATGAAGGGCCAGTGATGTTGACTGATATTTTGTGTTGTCCATTGGACGGAAATCAGACATACTTGTAAGCTCTACACTTTCTACCACGTACTGCTGTGGCATGCTCTGTGCCTACCTGCCATTGCCTGCATATGTTTTCACACATGTCAGTGGAGAGCACATGTGTTACAAACAAACATCGCTTTGTCCGAACTAATTGCTCATTTTCAGCCATGTGTGCATGTATACTCAATCCATGTGTATTTGTTTACCATTTTGGTGAACATGGCAATGTCTGTCATGCAAAATCCTCACAAAGTCACGATGTACTGATCACATAATGTTCATATTTGTCTGTCCACTGTGCTGCTTATTCAAGTATTATTGCTCCAGGTGACACTCAGTGGTCTCATTTCGTAAAGTTGATGTGTATTGTGGGACTGAAGCTTGAGGTTGTGCAATGACAGCAGATAATGCAACTCAGCATTGATGCTGTTAACCACATGTGCTGTGCCATACACCCACAGGGCTTCTCACACTTTGATGTAGCAGTGTACCACATGTCATACACATTGACTTATTTTGATGTTGTAGTAGTTAGTATGTCGAGTGAGTGGAGGAAATGAAGGTCTGTTTGCAGGTCACTTGTGCATTTAACGTCTTCAAGAGTCATGTCAATGTTGTGTTTGTGTGAGTCTTTGGTTAAGCTGTTTCACACATATCATCTTTTTCTCATCTTTTGCATGTGTCCCCTGCCAGAGTACGTAGGAGGGGACCACCTATCTATCGCCCTGTAAAAGTCCTGGCAATGATGAAAGACATTGAAATCATTAGGAAATTCCGTCTGGATCGCCTCACACTGCGAGAGCTATATGCTCAGTTGGAGCCCCATTTGAGGCCCAACAGAACATATCCTGCTGCATTGTCTGCTACAGTCAAAGTGATGGCTGCACTGCATTACTTTGCCACTGGGTCTTTCCAGTACACCATGTCCAGCACCGGTGGGATGTCACAGCCTATGTTCAGCATGGTGTTCCGTGATGTCCTGTCTGCATTGATGACAAACAAGAACAACTACATACACTTCCCAAGGCGCAATGAATTGGCAACTGTGAAGGGGGATTTGTATGAACTTGGACGCATCCCACATGTTGTGGGAGCGATTGACGGAACCCACATTGGCCTAGTTCCACCACAGGCACGTGAACACATATATCGAAATCGCAAGCATTACCACTCCATTAATGTGCAAGTGGTATGCCAAGCAGATCCGATCATTTCACACGTGTGTGCAAAGTATCCCGGTTCGGCACATGACTCTTACATTCTGCAGAACAGCAGCATACCACAATTGATGTCAAATCTTCACCCAGAGCGTGCCTGGCTTGTTGGTGAGTGGGCTGTGTCAATGAGTGTGATTTATGTGTGACATGCTGCTCCCCTCACTTATTACTGTTACATTGTTTGTCTGTGTTTCTCACAACTAGGTGACTCAGGGTCTCCCATTCATCCGTGGTTGCTGACCCCACTGCGGAATCCAACTACGCCCGGGGAAGTCCACTTCAATGATGCCCATGGGAGGGCACGTCGTATGGTGGAGCGCACTTTTGGACTTCTAAAGTCTAGATTTAGGTGTCTGGACAAGAGTGGTGGTGCACTTCTATAGTCACCCCAGAAGGTGTGTCAGATAGTAGTCGCCTACTGCATGCTCCATAACCTGGCCTTGCGCAAAAATATCCCCCTGATTCAGGGTGATGATGAGCAGCAGCAGCCCCCGCTGCAAACCCACACATGCCCAGTGACAATGATAGTGGTGAGGAAGAAGGTCTTGACCTGCGTGAACAGCTCATCGCCAACTACTTCCATTGAGTGTAAGTTAACATTGATCAACTGTGACTGTGTCTGTGCGCTTTGCTGTTGTCTCTCAAACTTTGTGGGTTGTTGCAGGGATTCTGCCCACATACAGAACTATGCACAGGATTATAGGACTTGGGCAGGCAGGGACTGAGTCATCTGGCCACCTGTGTACCCATTAGCACAGGAACAAATAGCTATCATGCCTCAGTAGCTCTCTTACTCACTGACAGTGAAACAAGCGCTTACACAACACATGACAGAACACTGTCACATCCCTCTGGAATCGCGGTAACAAGACACACCCTGTCGCCCTCACTCTTATACTTCTCCACAATAATATCAGTTGAATTCAAGAAACGTCTCTAAATGTTTATTTCAAATAACGTGTCCTAACAGCAGTATACGTGCCACAACAAGCATATTAATGCATCATACAAAAACAGTCAGCATAGAAACATGTCCAGCTGTCATGAAGGGAGAAGTCATATTAATAATCCCTCATAAGGAAGACCTACGAGGCTATACCCCCTCCCCTTGCAAGAAGAAGTCATGTAATGTATCCCAAAAGCCCTCTGGGCTTTGTCAGCAGAGCCCATTCCTCAGCCCATAGATGGTGAAATGTACCGTACTCCGGGACAGCGCAGAGAACAAGCTCCGCGGACAGTTCTCTTGTGAAAGAAATAAACGAAGCAACTTGCAAAACAACAAAGCCATGTATTAACATGCGCTACAGCTGCATAATGGAAGCCGGGCTCGTACTAGGCGACAATGTCCACAACGGGCATATAACAGACTCCCCTTGCTCAGGTCTGTGGTACCAAGCGAAACAGACCGCAAAGGTAAGCAGAGTCAAAGCGAATGCAGACAAGGCCAAACTTTGTGAAAATCTGATTGAATTTCAGAAGGAGGCGAGAAAAGGTCAAACAATATTGATTTAGTTCCAAACATTTGCGGATGCTGGTAAGTGGTTACTAATCCAATAAAGCACTTGCAGCTTCGTAGGCAATCAGTTCCAACAGACGATCAGAATCAGCTTCAGCAAACAGGACCGCCTTCCAATCCAGTAGTATGAAGGAACAGATGTGCTCCTCGAACCCCGTGGACGAAAGGAGCATTTCAGGGCAAGCGGGAAGAGGTTCGATGTAGGCATGGCACAGGAGACGTTGCGCAAATGCACATGCGCAGCTGGCAGCCCGTCTGCTACGTTGTAAGGCAACCCATAAACGGCTATCCCCAGAACAGTCCTGGTCATGGGCCAACAAAGGACCCACCCACAGGTCATAATCCAGATCAGCAAGAGATGTGTTGGAAAGGCAGGCATCCATGGCCCATTGAAAGGGGCATCTGCGACAGTAGAACACAGGTTGCATGCAGGTGAAATGGGCATAGCGGAAGGTTAGCCTATATCTGATGCAAAGCACAGCTAAAGGCAAAAATCCGAAAATATGCAGCATTCGTTCACGGTAGAGTTGCAACTGACTGGGGTTGGACTGGACCACAGGATGGGCAGGCATTGCGTAAAAGCTGTAGGAGAACCAGCACTCTGCAGAACAGCCAAGAGAATGATGCTAAACCACCAAATGCACTAGAAATATTGTATGAATGACCCCCGGTAGTACTCCTAAAATAGTCTGAAACGAAGTAACAAGGCCATAGCCCACAAGTTAAAAATGATATGTGCAAGGCCTTCAGTATCATGAGGTTTTGATATTTGGTGTATCAGTTCCCCAAAATGAAGTTGGAGAGTCTTGTTTAGCATTGACTGGATCTCGCAGGACGTTCGAGCCACCTGCAATTTGAAGGTCTCACGGGCTGATGTGAGAGCGCCTTCTTGTAGAAACAAAGGCGCTTTTAGCCTGCTTAACTCTTTGAAGTATGCTTTCATAGTGGAAATGTGAGGCCACAACTAACTATCAACATTCACATATGGGGGAGTGAACAGTACATTGCTACAGCAAGTGACACGTTGTGAACTGTTACTGTATACGGGAGGCCTGCCCGTAACCCGCAGCTGTTTGTGTTATTAAGGATTAGATGACTTTCGTAAAAAAAGGAGATTGTGGGCCAGATGTACGACATTGGAAATAGTGCCTCGCAAATTGCAAGTTTTTTGCGACTCGCAATTTGCAAGGTGCTATTTCCAATGTACAACAGTGTTTTTCACACTGTTAGCGATTCCCAATGGGGTCAAAAATAGAGAGGCTCATGAATATTAATGAGCCTCTCGCAATTTGCGACCCCATTGGGAATGGCAGGCCCTCCCAGGTATGGTGGCCTGCTGGGCTCAGCAGACCACCATGTCTGGGACTGCTTTTAAATAAAGCAGTTTTTTTTTAAAAATGCAGCCCGTTTTCCTTAAAGGAAAACGGGATGCATTTAAAAAAGAAAAAAAAAAGAAACGCTTTTGTTTCATTTTTTAAGGGCAGGTAGTGGTCCCTGGGTCCACTGCCTGCCCTTAAAAATTATTTTCCCCTGCATTTGCAAAGGAGAAGGGGTCCCCTGCGGACCCCTTCCCTTTTGCGACCCCATTACCACCCTCTTGAAGAGGGTGGTAATTTGCGAGTGTTTTGCGCCCGCAATTGCGGACGCAAAACATTCTTACATAGGGTTGCGCTCGCTATTAGGAAGGGAACGCCCCTTCCTAATAGCGAGTCGCAAAACCCTATTTTGCGAGTCGCAAAAAATTGTGACTCGCAAAATAGGGTTTGTACATTCCCCATGCTTTTTTTGCATGCGCAAACGGGTTCACAAACCCGTTTGCACATGCAAAAATGGTCATACATCTGGCCCTTAGCATGGAACTGTAGGCTGGGACTGGTGTCCATCTATGAAAACAGGCAAAAAAACAACAATGATACCTTACAAGCCCTGTGTGACTGTACTTGACTTACTGACCACAACAATGTCCCCAAATGACATTTAACAGGATGTGTTTGGATGCTGGCTCTTGTTGGCACACTGCTAAGGGTAACATTGTGCAGCGCTGTGTGAGTTTTTACCAGTTACGCCATGTCCATGTTAATGGTAGTAGGGGGATGGTAGGACACTGCTTCACCTCCCAGCACAGTTCACCCCTTGGCATCCGGGTAAATGCACTGAAGTTAAAATTGCTTACTTGAAATGTAGCTGAAGTGTTTCACCAAAGTTGGACAGGGAGAGGTACAGAGACCTGAGAGGATTGTGGCATCTTTCTCAGCTGACAACGATTTTCAGTTCCTTATCTCTACTGATGAAGGATAATATCCAGGAACACATGTGACTAGAGATTCACAGCACTAATCTGCAACAACCTTGGTGAAACACTTCGCCGGAAAGTCAAGGAAGCATTTCAAATGAACTGCATTTACCATGCTGCTAAGTGTTGAACTGTGCTGGGAGGTGAAGTACTGTGCTCCCATCCCCCTTCTGTCAATGGTGATGGTGTTGTCCAGTGTGATCTGGAATGCTTCTTGTACAGTGTTGCCTAGTGCTGTGCCTTAGCTGTCATGCCAGCTATGTCAACTCAATGTTATTTTCTTGTGTCGTTCTAGGTTCCTCCGCTCCCTCAATGGATTGTCGCATTCAAATCTTGTGATACATTGCAATGTGAGTTAACATGCAAATTACTATGACAAACATGATACTGACACAAAGGCATAGTGGTGTGAATTGTGTTTATTTAGACATGAGTGACAGGTGAGGGATGAAGTTGAAAGTGCTGGTACATGGATACTCAGGGTAGAACACACAATGGTGGAATTCCACAGTCCAACAGAACATCCCATCATTGTGGCAATGTGGGATCGGATGTACAACAAAGTCAGTGCTCTGTGCAACACTGGTGACATCAACGGTGGCTCATAGAACTTGTTTTGGAAGGTGCTTTACCACGTGATCCTCCGGTGGTCTTTCTCGGATGTCCCCTCGCCCGTTTGGCAGGGGGGGAACTGGCTGCATGCTCAGAGATGTCTGAGGAGTCTGTGCCTTCTGCCTCACCCCTCCCTGTGGCCGCTGTTGAGGTGTTGTGAGTATCATCAGGCTGGCCACTGGGAGGGGGTGTCGCTATTTGAGCAGCATGGATGTCCCTCAGAACGCCCACAAGCTGGCCCATGAACTCCACAAGTTGTCCCAAGCGTCTGTCCATGGACCTTTTCAGCAGGCGGAGTTCCCGCAGTTCTTCCACAACCTGGCTCATCTGTCCCTGGTTTTGTTGGTATGCACTAAGGACTGTGTTGACGGTGGCCAGGGCCTCAGTCTCAGTGTCCTCCTGTGACTGTCCCCCAGTTGCCCTCCCACCTGCCCTGCAGACACGGACCTGTGGCGTTGCCTGTCGACGCCCCTGCACACTGTCCCCAGCGTTTCCAGGCTGGCTGGTGGTATTGTTGGCAACTGCCACAGGGACAGTGTCGGAGGTGGCGGTAGTGATGTTGGAGGTGACTGCAGCACAGGTCGTTGTTGCAGGGGTCAGCATTGTTGCTGCTGTTGTGGGAGTTGTGGTGGTGGTGGGGACAGTGAGGCCCTGAGACTGATCTTGCATGGCCACGCCTGAGGGGCCATGTTGGCCCTCCTCGTCCGAGAAACAGAGAGAATCAGCATCCAAGAGGTCACCTTCCTGGGGGGGGAGACTGGCTCGGCTCATTGGTCACAGTTTCGCCTGGTGTTGATAGTGAATCACCTGTTGAACCGAGGTTATATTGTCAGCATATTCAGTACACAGCACAACTTTGATGTTCATGTTTTGCACATTTCATTTGAGATGACATGACTTTTGACATTGACATTACTTGGCATTCATAACAGTTTGTCAGCAGTCGGACATGATGTAGAGGTACATACATTGCTTGTTTGCGATGTGACATGGCATAAGCAACAATTTCAATTGTAAAGATATTGTAGTTCCAAGGACATGTCCTCTGGTAGCAACTTATTGCTCATCCACTTCAGTTTATGCTAGGATATTTGTGACTTTTCTATGAGTATCTATCTAGTATGCCGCAAATCCTAGATTTCTATTGTGCTTTTTGTACTGGCCTCCTGTGTTTAGTGATGTGTGACTGAGTCTCCATGCATGTGTTGTTTTGATGTGAGCCTTTATGCTTTGAGACAATGTGACTTGTACATTGGATTTTGGCCATTGCGATTCAGGGATTTGCTTTGCAGATACATGTGACTTCATCAATGACACTGTGATTCATGTGACCTCTCAATGGCATTATCTGTGTGTGCACTGGCTACAACTTATGGAGCTTTACAGGGTTGGCTGACAAGTGCAGGATGTGGTGGTCATTTAGCTCCATGCTGTTTGGGAGGGAGTACAGGGTGCATGAGCTGACTACCTACCTGTTAAATGAAGCAGAGGAGGGTGATGGCTGCCACATGGCTGCGAGGTGGGGAGGGTGCTCCATGCTGTTTGGGAGGGAGTACAGAGGGCCTTGTGGGAGTTGTGGTCTTGCAGTCAGGTCTCAACAACCCCCTCCCCAGTGAGATGGCTACCTACCTGTTAGGAGGCACTGTCGATGGTGATGGCTGACACATGGCTGTGGGGTGGGGAGGGTGCTCCATGCTGTTTGGGAGGGAGGCCAGGGTGCATGAGTTGACTACCTACCTGTTAGGTGAGTCAGTGTGAGGAAATGCTAGCCTTGTAAGACATTCATATTGAAAGCGTGCATTCTACATGAGTTTAATTTGGTCTGGCAATTGAGGCTCACTTGTTGTGCACAACAGTACATTACAGTGGGATGTGATCATTTTGTTTGTACTTACCAGCCTCCACTCCCCCCTCGATTCCGGTGAGACTCTCGGGATGCAGTATGGGAAGTACCTTCTCCTCCCATTCGGTGAATGTTAGTGGTGGAATGAGAGGGTCGCCACCAGTTCTTTGGGCAGCCTCGTGGTTCCTCTGTGCCTGAGCCTTGACCTGGGCCTTGAGGTCGGTCCACCGCCTTTTGATGTCATGCAGTGTGCGAAGGGTGGTCCCTACTGCATTGACTTTGTTGTAGATCCTAGCCCACATCTGATTTTTGCGCACAATGGGTGTCTGTTGGACCAGGTTCCCATACAAATGTGGTTTTACCCTGATTATCTCATCTACCAGCACTTTCAACTCTGTGTCTGAGAATTTTGGCATTTTGGGATTGGCCGTGGTGCAAATGAATGAAAGGTGCAGGGTGCAAGGTGGTGATGAGGATATGTGAGGTGTTACAGGTGTGTGGATGTGAAGTGGGTGTGTGTGGAGTTGTGTGGGTGTGATGGTGTGCTGTGTGCCAAAATGGTGTCCTGTCTCTCTCTGTGTCTCTGTCTCTCTCTGTGCCTATTTTGCAAAGGATGCTGGTCCAGGAAGGGGTTGGTTTAAAAACTGTGGTATGTGGGTGTGTCCACAAGAGTGATGACCACCAGGTGTATCTTCCATGCTGACCATGGCTTTCATTTCAGGAATGCTTTTGTGGTGTGTCATTGGTGCATGTCTGATGTTATTGAGGGCTGCGGATAATACAGGCACACTTTGAGCATTGTAGTGAAGTTTGTACCGTCCGACATTCATTTGGCCTGAGTGCGACCGCAGTGGTCGGAACAGCTATGATCGTTACACCAGCTCCGCTTTCTCATCGTAATTAGCCGTGCAGTCATTCCGCGGGAGGTGTGGCCTTTTTGGTCCATTGATCAGCTTTCCCCTACCGCAGCAGTCGTATTTGCAGCTTTTACGAACATGGCGGACATACTTTTGTGGATTCCGTCCACCGCGGACGGACTTTACGTGCTTTCCATCGTAATATGACCGGTGGAAATACCGCGGTACATTTGCACGTTTTTTTCCGCAGGCACGGCGGTCGGAGGGATTTTCCGTCCGTCATCGTAATGAGCCCATTAATGCATTAAGTAAATATATTTGGTACTGCTACAACTAAGTAAGGTTAAAACTTTTGTGGCATATTCATATATTGAATTGTTTAAGTGAACAGTGTGGGCCATGGCCAATAATTATGACAGTGCTGATCTTTAAATACCCATGGATATAGAGGATTTTGCATCTCTCTTTAACTTCTCTGATGAAGATAGAATTGTGCTCCACTCAGACAGGCCATTTTTGACAAAAATACTCTTGACAAAAATACTTTGGTTAGGACTTTTGGGAGTATGGACAATGGATCACAATCAATTTTATTGTGGCTTCAGAATCTCTTTATTGGCAGGTGAACCAACTGGAGGTGAAATTTCTAAGCTTTAGTGATCATGCCTCCCTTTGGTATGTTATGAAATGGGGAGGGAAATACATCACTCAATTGGTGAAAGTCCCAAAGCCAGTCTTAGAGAGGAGAAATGGTTTTATTTTAAAGTGGAACATGGTTGATAAAGACAGGTTTTATTCAAGAGATCCTTGCCCATAAGCATAAAATATAGTTGTTTACAATATCGATGTTTTAATTAGTGTCATGTATTTTAGTACAAATTTTAAATGTATGTGATGAATTTTTGTATAAGTATTGTTTATGTTTTTTAATATATGTATTCAATTTTCAGTAGTTAATTTTATTTTAATTAAATTTGGTGTTGTTTAGTTCTGTAGCGGGTTGTGGATTTAAAGGGGAAGAGGGTGGGAAGTAATTTAATTATAATAAATGTATGAATATAATTATTTATTATTATTTTTTAAATTGAGATTTTATAATATTAGTTGTGTTTTTTAATTTGTTGGGTAAATTTTGGGTGCAGGATGTGGGTTTTATAGGGGTAAAGTGTGGGAAGTAATTTATTTTTAATTAATTAATAAGTAGTTGTTAATTAATACTAAATAATTAATTGACAAATAATTTTGGTAATTGTGTAATTAATTTTAGTTGCGGGTTTTGGAGTTTTTGGGGTAAAAGGTGGGAAGTAATCAATTTTTATTTAATTAATGATTAGTTGATAATTAATATTAATTAATTAATTGATAATAAATGAGTGTAGTTTATTTTTTTGTGTCTGGTTTTTGGGATTATAGGGGTGAAGGGTGGGGAGTAAATTAATTTTACTTACTTTATAATTAGTTGGTAAATACTATTAGTTATTTAGTTGAAAAAGTTTTTTAATTGTGTAATTCATTTTTTTACAGTTTAATTTTAGGTGTGGTTTGTGGGGATTATAGGTGTAAAGGGTGGGAAGTTAATTACATGTTATGTGTTTTAATTTATTTGTTTTTTAATTGATAATATTTGTTTAATTGATAATTAATTATGTTAATTATGCAAATACATTTTTTTTATTTTCAATGTGAGTTGTGTGGTGTTATAGGGTAGGAAGTGAATAGACTAAATTAATGTAATAATTAATGTTTTTCGTTAACAAATAATTTCTAAATAAAAATATTTATTTGTTTGAAAATAATTTTTGTATTTTATTTAATATAATATTTGTAGGTATTTGTGATATGTATTAAACATTGTATTATGTTTTTATCTTTTTTTTATTTTTAAGATTAATTATATATTTTTATTTTTATTTTTAACACATTTATATTTTTTTATTTAACTTTTTAAAAATATTTTTATTTTGTTGATGACATTTAGTTTGTTTTTAATGTTGAACTGACTGGAGTGAGAATAGTAAATTTTACCCTCCGCAATCCAACACTTTCCCTACTGTTGCACTGACTGGAGTGGGAATAGTAAATTTTACACCCCTCCACTATCCAACACTTTCATTACTGTTGCACTCATTGGAGTGGGAATAGTAATTGTTACCCATCCACTATCAACACTTTCCCTACTGTTGCACTGACTGGAGTGGGAATAGTACATTTTATCCCTCCACTATCCAACACTTTCCCTAATGTTGCACTCACTGGAGTGGGACTAGTAATTTTTAACCCTCCGCTATCCAACACTTTCCCTACTGTTGCACTCATTGAAGTGGGAATAGTAATTTTTACCCCTCCGCTATCCAGCACTTTCCCTATTGTTGCACTCACTGGAGTGGGAATTTTAAGTTTAAAGATTTTTAAATAATTTAATGTTTTAATTTATAATAGAATGATTTTTTAAAATAGATGTTATGTAATTAGTGTATGTATATATATACTCCAGTCAGTGCAACAGTAGGGAAAGTGTTGGATAGTGGAGGGATAAAAATTACTATTCCCACTCCAATGAGTACAATAGTATGGAAAGTGTTGGATAGTGGAGGGGTAAAAATTACTATTCCAACTCCAGTCAGTGCAACAGTAAGGAAAGTGTTGGATAGCGGAGAGGTAAAATTTACTATTCCCACTCCAATGAGTGCAACAGTAGGGAAAGTGTTGGGGAGCGGAGGGGTAAAAATTACTATTCCAGCTCCAGTCAGTGCAACAGTAAGGAAAGTGTTGGTTAGCGGAGAGGTAAAATTTACTATTCCCACTCCAATGAGTGCAACAGTAGGGAAATTGTTGGGTAGTGGAGGGGTAAAAATTACTATTCCCACTCCAGTGAGTGCTACAGTAGGGAAAGTGTTGGATAGCAGAGGGATAAAATCTACTGTTCCCACTCCAGTCAGTGCATCAATAGGGAAAGTGTGTGATAGCAGAGGGACAAAATATACTATTCCCACTCCAGTCAGTGCTTCAATAGGGAAAATGTTGGATTGCGGAGGGGTAAAATTTACTATTCTCACTCCAGTCAGTTCAACATTAAAAACAAACAAAATATCAACAAAATAAAAATATTTTTAAAAAGTTAAATAAAAAATATAAATGTGTTAAAAATAAAAATAAAAATATATAATTAATCTTAAAAATAAAAAAAGATAAAAACATAATACAATGTTTAATACATATCACAAATACCTACAAATATTATATTAAATAAAATACAAAAATTATTTTCAAACAAATAAATATTTTTATTTAGAAATTATTTGTTAACGAAAAACATTAATTATTACATTAATTTAGTCTATTCACTTCCTACCCTATAACACCACACAATTCACATTGAAAATAAAAAAATTATTTGCATAATTAACATAATTAATTATCAATTAAACAAATATTATCAATTAAAAAACAAATAAATTAAAACACATAACATGTAATTAACTTCCCACCCTTTACACCTATAATCCCCACAAACCACACCTAAAATTAAACTGTAAAAAAATGAATTACACAATTAAAAAACTTTTTCAACTAAATAACTAATAGTATTTACCAACTAATTATAAAGTAAGTAAAATTAATTTACTCCCCACCCTTCACCCCTATAATCCCAAAACCAGACACAAAAAAATAAACTACACTCATTTATTATCAATTAATTAATTAATATTAATTATCAACTAATCATTAATTAAATAAAAATTGATTACTTCCCACCTTTTACCCCAAAAAACTCCAAAACCCGCAACTAAAATTAATTACACAATTACCAAAATTATTTGTCAATTAATTATTTAGTATTAATTAACAACTACTTATTAATTAATTAAAAATAAATTACTTCCCACTCTTTACCCCTATAAAACCCACATCCTGCACCCAAAATTTACCCAACAAATTAAAAAACACAACTAATATTATAAAATCTCAATTTAAAAAATAATAATAAATAATTATATTCATAAATGTATTATAATTAAATTACTTCCCACCCTCTTCCCCTTTAAATCCACAACCCGCTACAGAACTAAAAAACACCAAATTTAATTAAAATAAAATTAACTACTGAAAATTGAATACATATATTAAAAAACATAAACAATACTTATACAAAAATTCATCACATACATTTAAAATTTGTACTAAAATACATGACACTAATTAAAAAATCGATATTGTAAACAACTATATTTTTGCAAGCGATAATAATGACTTCTATGTTTTTAAAATCAATATTTCTTACCTTAAAGTCAATATTCTCGACCACCATATTTTTGCTGTCAATATTTCTGTCTCACGATATGTTAAAACTCGATATTACTAATTGTGTTACCTTTTGAAGATTCTGTTTGTATAAATAAGAGTAGGAGATGGAGTTTACTCTCGTATATCATCCAAACATTTTTTGCCAAAAATATTATATGCCAACTTACTTTTACATAAATAGAGGTAATGATATGATGGGTTCTACTGTGTTATATCAATTCTTTCTGCCAAAATGATGCAATCTTTGTCAGTCTATGTGACTGTATCTATTTATTTCGTAATAATGTTTTTTGTCAGTCCTTCTGAAAGTTTATAAGTATGCTTTTATGTATTTAACTGTTCTTTGAGTTTTTTTTATTTATATATTTTTTTGCA
This sequence comes from Calotriton arnoldi, assembly GCA_963921515.1. Lineage (NCBI taxonomy): Eukaryota > Metazoa > Chordata > Amphibia > Caudata > Salamandridae > Calotriton > Calotriton arnoldi. The sequence continues at coordinate 697,763 of CAWUFW010008329.1, read as the reverse complement.
ATTTTGTACAATGCAGCCCTAATGAAGGTCGAGTGTGAGCAAAACACGGTGGCTGTTTGGCTGCTTTTATTTGAAGAAATGATGAATAAAGCATCCATTCAAATGAAAGTGACTGGAAAGATTTCTAAACTTTGATTGCTGGGCTGACTGCTCTGTGAATACTGTTGGTAAATGTGTTTATTTGTTGCCTCTCCGCTTCGATATACATCATACAAATTTCAGGATTCAATGGTTTTCTCAAACAAGAAGTGCATGAGAAGTATCTGTGCATGCACATTTAAAATGCACATTTTGTAGGAGCATGTTCACTGATTTGTTTTATTAAGAAAAATACAGAGGATAAGGCCAGTATTGTTCCCCTCTGAAATGATGGCTTGGTCTCCTGTTCACTACTTGGCAGAACAAAATAATGTGCATCCAACAAATGGTTATTGTGGTAGCTTTTTCTGGCAAGAAACTAAAGGCCCGATTCTGATCTCGTGCGGAAAGCAAACCAAACAACTCGTGTCCGGAATGCTTTCCATACGACTCGTGTCAGGGGAGTCTGACCGAACAAGTACGATGCATTTGAATGCATCCGGATACAATTCGGTTGGACTCTTATTGACTTCAATGGGATACCTGTGTACCGAACGTGTACACAGGCTCTCATTGACAAAAGGGGTGGTTGGGGATCATCGTGCACCCTGTGGTGTGCACCCCTTGGTGTCTGCCACACTATGCATGGTCTGAAAGGGGGGACCCATGGGTACCCCCACGGGCACGAATTGGAGGGCCCTGGGTGAAGGGGGGCCTGCTATGGACCCGCAAAGGCCGATTCCGGCAGCCTTTTCGAACCTGGGAAAAGGAATCATAAAGGCTGTCCGAATCGTTCATCGTACTTGCTCGTTTGGAATCCGGCTCCATTGAGCGGCACGATTCGGCTACGAACGAGTCGGACGGACAGGTCCAGGTTCGGAAATGATGCGGTCGACGCAGACGAGATCTTCGCATCGTACTTGGTCGTTCGGAACGGGGGCCAATTTGGTCGGAAACATAGGCTCCGAACCGGATTTGCACTTTCCGGAGCCCGTCTGGAGGCCTTCCTAACGACATTGGAATCGAGCCATAAGGGCCTAATTTAGAGTAATAATGGGTGGCCCGCCATTTGCCAAGGGATTGGAGTTCATAAATTCTGCCCCACTAATGTATCACCTCCTCCCATGTTTAGAAATCTCTGCCTCCCTGGCAAAGATTTGTATGCCTTCAGAGGAGCACTGCCACTGTGCCCTCTCTGTCATCACTGAAAATTTGCAGAGCAGATGCCATGTTTCATGTGGCAACTAAATAAAAAAATGCATTTCTCAAAAACAAACTTACAAAGTTGGAGTTTGATTTTCAAAAACAAAAAAACGAATCACGCTCACACCCTGGGATTTCCTGTTCTGGACAGTAAGACTTTTCCTGGTGGTCCCAAACAGGAAAAAAGTATGTCAGAGTATTCACCCTTAGAAGGACGGATGGTCTGAAGTACTTACATCACCTGCCGATGTTGGCTGGGCCATCATGTAAGGCTTCTGCTGGTGGAGCCAGCCGGGGTTCTACCCACAGAAACATAATAGTTTGCATGACTAAATAGAGTGGGCAGACCACCAGTTTGGCAAACAGAGTACTCCACCTGGTAGGGATGCCCACTTGCAAACTATTATTAACCCCCAATCTGCTTCAGTGACCTCAAGCATGCATAGTTGGTCTGTGAACATAAAAACATGCATTTTCTCTTTGGTTTTTCTTCATTTTTGTATTTTTAATTGAGAAATCATGTCTTCAGCTACACACATAAATAGCAATATGCCATTAGGAAAAAACAGTAAAGGCAAAGGTTTACACAAACATAAAAGACAGTAAATGTTAATGGAATTGAGGAAATAAAAGACCAAAAAAGTAAAGAAATACACAGACCTTCCTTGAGTATTGTTGAAGTGCCATAAAGGCCCTACTTCTGTTAAATTTTATTGGAAGTTTTGCTGAGGGAAGTGTTACATTTGGAAAACACCAAGCATCTCCTGCTCCTATTCTAGAACCTGTGGAGGAGAAGATGATTTTCACTGCTAAAAACTACTCTGGCAACCAAAATGAAAAAAGCAGCAAATCATTATAGCAGTCATTGTTTAGCCCAAATGGAAGGTATACTGTGACAAAAGAAAATAGTTTTCCAATGTAACATTAACCTATACCACAAACAAATATTCCAATACAGACTTAATGATGTGATGACTCCTGAAAAATTCAAGATTAAATTGCTAAAGCTATGATTGGCATGTAGTAGGAGGCCTAAAAGGTCAAACAACAAGTGCAAAATGTGTTCAATATAATATCCTTAAATGAGTACTGGATGGCTTGATGCCATGGCTTGAGCTGAAATGTAATACTGGGTTATTACAAACGTAAATAGTATAGTGATTAATTGAAATCTGAAAAACATTTATTAAGTATTAGAAAAAGGGAGAACAAATTAGGAACTGAAAGACAACAAATGGCAAATGAGGAAAATGTAATCAAAGGTTGAGAGTGGAAAAAAATGATTTTATTTCGTGAAAACTAGACTTGCAAAAATGTTACAAATGCACTTTTTAGAACTCTTAAAGATTGAAATCGAGGTACTATGCTTAAATAAATACCTTCCTCTCACAATTTTAGCAAACAATCCTAGTCAAAAATGTTTTAGCTTTAGAACGTGTATTCATCTGAGCTGTACAAGTTTTGGTACAATTGATAAAAACCATTGCCACAATCACTCTAATGCACCACCAATGTATAAACATATTAAAAATCAAACTTTCCTTATCTGTTATGGAATGCTATTATGCCACACCTCGAGGAGTGATTCAATACAACTAACAGTGGATCTGCGATAAAAGAAGCACATTAGACACATAATAAGTTCTAAGAAGACAGAACACACATTTAATAAAATACGTTAAAAAAGACCTTAAGGCCCATTACGATACCCGGCGTAAAAAAATCCGCCAGGCATGAAAGCGGCAAAAATCCGCCCGCACACACCGTCTGAACACCGACCACGCCATTACGATGACACAAACCGAAAACCGCCATCGGCGGAAAAACCACACAAGACACCGCCCGCCCTCGTCCGAGTCGGAGTCAAACCGCCCGCCACGGACGGAAACACGCACGACAACACAAAACCGCCCGCCCTCACGGCCGACACACCGCACGTGAAATTACGATCGCACCGCCATGAGCGCGGGTAAACCACAAATATACCGCCCGCCAGCGCAAACAACGCCGATGAGAATTGACACGGCAGAAGCCATGGCGCCCACGTCCCTGCACAGAAACCATCCGCTGACAAAAACAATCGCACACAACATGGCCAACAAGTCCACACAGCAAGGCACGCACAAATACACAAGCACAGTACACATCCCGAAAACACCCCCCCCTGGACAAACAAAAAATACAAAGGCCAGAACACCAGACACAACACACCTGAAAACAACAGACCATGAGGACACACCCACATAGGTAAGTACAAAAGCAGCACTCCCACAGACCACAACCCCTTGCAACAGTGCAAACTAGAGAGGAGAGGAGAGGACACAGTGACACAGCAAGGACAGCAGCACACCACAGAAATGCACACATCACAACCACCACCACCACCACCACCAAACACCGGCACCACAAACCCCCTGCACATTACACAACACACACCGCACCAGCACCACAAACACCATGGCACCACAAAGAATGCCCAAGTTCACGCCCATTGAGCTGACGGTCATGGTCGACGAGATTATCAAGGTGCACCCACAAATCTATGGGAACCTGGTCCAGCACACACCACTAGCCACCAGAAAGAGAATGTGGAACCGGATCGTAGACCAGGTCAATGCAGTCGGGACCCTGCCCAGGAACAGAGTTGAAATCAACAAACGGTGGAATGACGTCAAGAGCCTGGTCAAGAAGAAGGAGAGCAAGAACAGAGAGCTGGCTGCCGTCACTGGCGGAGGGAATCCCGCGCTCTTCAAGACCTTCAAAGCGTGGGAGGAGAAGGTGCGAGTCATTATACATCCGGAGATCCTCGCCGGATTAGCAGGGGGAGTGGAGGCTGGTAAGTACAAACTAATGTATACCAGCACACCGCTATGTACTCACATGCACTACCACCATGCCACAGCTCCCAGGGACAAACACCCCCATGTCCAGCACACAATACACAACACATCACACACACATGCAACAGACACCACCACACACAGTCCAAACCTAACAACTGTAAGATACGTGGGGGCATGTGTACACTCAGCCAGCCACGTAACCACCAACAGGTCCCCAAGTATGCCAGAAGCGCCACAACGAGCACCCACCACACCCATGTGTCCGCCATAGCTGCACTAACCGACAAGTAACAGGTAAGTGGCAGGAACACAAAGTGCAGTGGGTGGGAGGGTGGACAGCTCAAGTACAACACACACCAGGCCCCTAGTCCCACAGCACAGCAAGGAGGAGCATCCCCCACACCCCACACCCACGTGTCAGCCACCGCAGTGCACACCGACAGCCGAAAGGTAGACATCACGGTCCACAACAATCGGTGTCAGTGGGTGTCCAGCCATCACCATGACCCACAACACCGCCCCCACCCCCACAGACCTGCAACATGGAGCACCCCCGCTTAGAACCATGTGGCATCCAGTACAGTGCACGCACGAACAACCTGCAGGTGGGAAACTGGACAGGGCTGGATTACTGGAGGCATGAGGACCGTAACACGACCAACACATGGGACATGTCACGTAGCAGACGAACACGCAGCACCGCCCACTGTCACGAACAAGTGAACAATGTGCACACGGACATGAACCACAGACTCACACCCCACATGACCCATCACAGACACAGCAACACCCAAGGAGCCACGTCTGCATGCACAAGCCACACTGAATATAGTACCACACGGCAGCCACTGTGCAACCCATCACACACAACCGAAACACCATTGAAGTCCTGTCCATGTAGCCCCTACTGCCTGTCAACCACACACCCCACAACTACGCCTATGTAAGACAAACAACACTAGACGCAACAGAGCGGAACAACATAAATGCACACGAACACCACTGAACCCATCAAACACACAGACACACCATGCACATACAACATACCATCCATCCCATCCATCAGCCCCAGTCTCATGAAAGGCATGTCATCCGCACAGCTGCCACACATACAGCAGTCACGCTAAGAGACATACCCATGACCAACCATGTGCCAGAAGTCAATGAAGCGCACGCCACACTGTGAGCAACAACACACAACATGGGCCACACCCCCCCCCGAGCACTGCAGTGATGCACATGGCACAGGGCAGCACGCACACCAAGGAGATGGGACAACTGCAATACGTCGGGTGGCACACAACCATCACTCACTCATAACGATGCGTCCAATGCCATGTCCAGTAATCACAACAGACAGCAAATATGCAGGGCATGTCAGGCATGCACACACCTCAGACCATGCACTGTCATGCTGCCACAACACATGTCACGTTCGGCACCCATGGCTCACAGCATGTACCCCAAAAGCATATTCCATCCCATATGCGATTCTGGGGCATGCCCCCCATGTTGCCATATGCGTACGTAAGCGTCCCATTTGACCCCCAAAAGCATATTCCATCCCAAATGCGATTCTGGGGCATGCCCCCCATGTTGCCATATGCGTACCTAAGAGTCCCATTTGACCCCCAAAAGCATATTCCATCCCAAATGCGTTTCTGGGGCATGCCCCCCATGTTGCCATATGCGTTCCTAAGAGTCCCATTTGAACACCAAAAGCAAAGTACAAACCAGACCCATGATGGGCCAGGAGCCCGCATACACCAGAGTCACAATAAGTAGGGGCACAGCAACACACCCATCGGCATGGCCAATCCGTCCCATGCCACATGTGCACAGCACACAGTCCCATTGCCAAGCACACACAACTACAAATGGTACAGCCACACACACGCCTCCGGGAAACCCATGTACGAGATTGCACAAACTGTTAATGTCAGACGACAAATACATACTTCGCAAGGTGCAACACAATAACAAATCTCATTCCCTCCACAGGTGACGAACTGCTGGATGCTGGGGATGGAGACAGCAGCCAGCACAGCCAGGATACAAGCCCCCAACGAGGACACACGGATGTGGAGGATCTTTCCTCCTCTTCGGACACGGACCACCAAGCAGGCCCATCTGGTGTGGCAGGGCCCAGCCGCTCCCCAGGACCCCTCCTACCCACCAACCCATCATCCAGGGCTGCTGATCATTCCCAGCCCCCTGCTGCCACAGTCGTTGCGGCCACACCCACGGTCATTGCGGCCACACCCACGGTCATTGTGGCCACACCCACGGTCATTGCGGCCACACCCACGGTCATTGCGGCCACTACCACTGCCGCAACCGCCACCACGTCTTCGCTGGCCACAGCCCCAGCGCAGGTGGTGGCCCAGCCAACTGGATCCACCCTGGGAGCCAGGACAAGGACCGTGGTGAGCAATGTGGCTAGTGGGCAGGCCGGTGGCAGCAGGACTGGTAGGAGGAGCAGGGTCAGGGAAACGCCAGTCTCCCCTGGGAGCCATGCCCTGCCTCAAATGGCCAGAGTCCTTGGGGCCTATGAAGAGGCCCAAGGACAATGGGCCAGGTCTGCTACAGACACGCGTGAGGTGCTGGGGGTGCTGAGGTGCATGGACGCCCGTATGGGCCAACTCGTGGACCTCATGGGCCAGCTGGTGGTGGCGGTGAGGTCACATCCAGGGACAGCAGCTCCCCTCCGCCACCACCTGCCGGGGCGCAGGGTGGAGCAGCAGTGTCCAGTTCCCCTGCGTCCACAGCCAGTGAGCACACCTCAACCACCAGCAGGTCGCAAGCAGGCACCCCCTCGCAAACGTGGAAGGGGCCGTCCGAAGTGGAAACAGATCTCCCGGGAGGACTTCGCACGCTCCAAACGCAAGTGAGGCAGCCAGCCAGCCTTCCTTGACCACCCACTGCATTGACTTGGACTACGATCCCACTCCACACAGCCATCTGGATGGCATGTGTGTGTTGGACTATGGACATAGAACCAGTGGGTACACCCTGAGCATCTCGCAGCCATGATCGACAGCTCATTGTCACTGCACGCACCACTTTTGTCATCACCTTACACACAATCACATGTCACTGTTTGAAATAAATGCACCTCTTCCACAAACTGCTGTCTGTGCCCTGTGTTTTAATTGTACGGAATACAACGGCCACCTTGAGCGGAACGGCACCTGATGCGTGGCATGGCAATGGAACCGGAGGGCCTGTAGGGACCTAGGGGTGGGAGACAGAACAGGAGCACATTCAATGAGTGTGTCACACACCCATCACACAGTACATGTCAACAACTACAAGCAATGTACACACATCGCACAGAGCAATAGGGCACAATGCCACAGCCACCATCAGTGACATACTAACCTGGGCATGGAGCGTTGACACACAGCACGCAGTGAACAAAAGGCCACCCTGACACAGCACACACACACCTGCACAAATACAGACACATCAGCCGTCGTACATGGACACTCACCGTCAAGTGAAGTAGCGGGCGATGAGCTGCTGACGCACATTCCCAGCTTCATCCTCTCCGCTGTCCTCCTCACTCGAGCTGTCCTGGTCTGCGGGCTGGGGCCCTGGTTGATCTCCGTCATCCACGATGAGGGGGATCTGCTTCCGAATGGCCAGATTGTGCAGCATGCAGCACGCCACCACTATCTGGCACACCTTCTGTGGGGAGTACGCCAGCGCACCCTCGGTGCGGTCCAGGCACCTGAACCTGGACTTGAGGAGGCCAAAGGTACGCTCGACCACACGTCTGGTCCTCCCATGTGCCTCATTGTAGCGATCGTCTGCTGGGGTGCGAGGATTCCTCAATGGACTGAGCAGCCATGCCCCATTCGGGTACGCAGAGTCACCTGGGTGTGAGGGACACAGAGAACCGTTGCTATTCCAACTGGACAGGGGACAGCATCGCACAGCCAGCACGCTACACCACTCCACATACTCACCGACAATACAGCCACGGTCCTGTTGCAGATTGGACATCAGTCGTGGCAAGATGCTGTTGCGCATTATGTGTGCGTCATGGGCCGAGCCTGGGAACTTTGCACACACGTGGGTTATCACCATGTCCGCAAGGCACACCACTTGCACATTCAGGGAGTGCGTGTGCTTCCTGTTGCGGTACAGGTGCTCAGTGGCCTGTGGTGGAACAAGGCCAACATGTGTGCAATCAATGGCACCAACGACGTGTGGGATCCTGCCAAGGGCATAGAATGCACCCTTCACTGCCGCCAATTCACGAGCCCTGGGGAATCTGATGTACCTGTTTCGGTACAGCATCATGGCTGCCAGTACATCCCTCAGCACCTTGCTGAACATGGGCTGGGACATCCCTCCTCCACTGCCCACTGTGTGCTGGAATGACCCAGTGGCGAAGAAATGCATGGCGGCCATCACCTTAGCCGTGGGGGTGAATGCTGTCGGATACACCCTGCGGGGACGGAGATGGGGTTCCAACATGGCACACAGTCGATGCAGGGTTGGCCTGTCCAGCCGAAACTTCCTTATGACCTCAGTATCCTCCATGTCCGCCAGCAGTTGGTATGGGCGGTCAATGTTCGGTCTCCGCCTAGGGAAGATGGCAGTGGACACATGTCAAAGCAACACAACACATAGCAATTTCGCATTCACATCATTGACATGACTGAGCAAGCACATGAGTCACAGCCCAGCTGTCAAGCAGGGACGGCACGGCAACATGAATGTCTGCTGAGCATGGCACTGCTTCCGAGGCTGGATGAGTATGGCACACGACGACGACGATGTGGGCACAGGCTGAGCGGCCAAAACAAGTGGGACCTGTGGCACGAGGGGATATGAGACAGTAGTAGGTGTCAGCACTGCACCCTATGTACAGCACTGTACGGATCACACCTCCCGAAACATTGACAGGTGTCCACATTGACAGCCCCATGCCAAGACGGCTGTGTGCTTGCAGTCACACGTCACAGGTGAGAGGTTACATTGCACGTGCCAGGTGGCAGACGTACATAGTGGGAGCTGGCATGTGTGTGCATGTGTCTCCTGTTCAGGATCCACCAGATGGGCGCTGACTCTGTACTGACCATTGGACACAGCATGTTCCGTGGAAGGCTTGTGTGTGTGGGATGGTGGCACTGGATGTGCCTCCGTTGGGTGGGGGCCATGCACAGGGCGGGTACGTCGATGATTGCGCATTGTTGGTCACGGTGGGTGCACCCACTAAGATGTGTTGCCCTGTGTTCAATTCCTATGTCCGCATGATGATGGACTGTAGATGTGGGCAGACTACACATTGGTCGATGTGCTGTCTATGTGCATGTGCCTTCACACCAGGCACAGCTGCCCCTGCACATGTGACCCCTGCTGGACTCGCTGCTGGGTCTGTGGAGCTGATGCACCTTCTGTGCGTGGGGCGGACAGCTCACCTCACTTCCCTCATTGCGCATGTCATGACTTTGCCGCAGGTGACATGGATCATGGAGGGCCCACATGTACGCGTGGGTAGGCTACACATGTTTGTTCACTGGTCGCCACCCCCAGTCAGTGTTTCGAATGGGAAGGTTGTTGTGCTGGTGGTATATTTGATGTGGCGGATGGGCAGGCCTAGGTGCGGGCTTACATTCCGGACATGGGGGGTAGTTGGATTGGCGACTAGTTGCAGTACACACGGGACACGTCTCTTCCTTTCCACATCTGGGTCATCCCTTGTACTCACTGACAGTGATACAGTCATCTTCGCCCTAGCCCTCATGTCCTCCCCTCGCTCCCCCAATATGCATGTGCACCTGCGAGGCTAGCGCTTGCACAGGCAGCCCCAAGCTCGCACCAGAGAGGGCAAGGAGTGTATGTGTGGGTCCAGTTGCACGAGTGGGCTGTCTCAGGGTATGATGTGTGGCGGGACGCCGTCCACCTGCGTGGTGCCCCAAATGGAGACCCGGCCTGCATGGACTATGCATCACAGTCTTCGCCTTCCGGATCCGCCACCTGCGACACCCAGTGGCTGTGGCTGCCCTTGCGGCCAGGCCGCGTCCGTCTGTGACTGATGGCCCACACATTCACTCTTTGGCCTCTCTGGGGAGGGCTCGGGGGTGGTGGCGCACGCGCTTGCACTTAGTCGCAATGGCATGTGGCGTGGTTGGTATAATGGGCAATGGATGGGATGGTGCGAGCCACCTCCTGTGACGTCAATGCTGCTCGTGCTGAGGTGCGTCCCCCCTACACTTCCATTTGACTTGTGCCATGCTACACGTTGAGGTTCTATTGCCTGCGTGATATGACCAGGAGGAGCGCGAGGAGACCTCTCACACACCATGCTCCACTGCCATCCCGTGCCCTGTATCGCCTGTGCGGATTGACTATGTTGGGGTTACACCTGGTCGACTGGGGCTGTGTGTGCCTTGTCAAGGGGCATGGCGGGCGCACAACAGGATCCAGCTAGTCCACGGAGGGTGGGCTGACGTGTGTGCCTGGTTCCGCATTGTTCGTGTGCCCGGCTGCTGTGCACACACGTGTTCACTTCCCCCGACAGGTGTCCTCTCACAATGCCCAGGGAAGCGGTGGTGTACTGTTCATGACCCCTCCCAACACGGCGTGCTCCAACTTGGCATGTGCGCATCTACCCGTCGCACCCACCCACCTGAGCACTGCGTCCATACGACTTCACACGACACATGTGTGTCTTCCACAGTTGTGCTACTCATTTGCGTTGACATCCAATACCAGTGGACTACATGGTCATGTCACGACTGCCGTGTACTTCACATACTCTCATCCTCTCTCATTCGTACTTGTGAAATGAGTCAGCGGAGACAGTTTTGGTTTCAAACATTATATTGAGTCTTCTGTCCTCTGTGATGCAGTATAGTGGACACTACTGGCAGCGGAATACATGTTGAGGATATACTGAGCATGATTACAAATGGGATAGGGTGTGGGGTTACATGTGATTGGCTGTTGCATGTGGGATGTGGGCTTCAGAGTTACATCTGCTTGGCCAAGGCTGTGCTAATGTACATTTACGTATAGCTGCGGAGCTGCGGACTTTGACACAGACGGTATACAAGTAGCCTACCAGACCGCTTGGCATCATGGGCACAGTCCATCTCAGTTCCATGTGACAGGTTTGCTGCGGTTGTTCCTCATGCACGCGTGCATGTGAGATGACATCAGGGCATGTGCTTGCGTGCATGCAGCGGCGTGCCACTTGTTGTTGCAATGTGGTGGTTACTGGACATGTCACAGTCACTGGGGTCGTGTTGTTGTTGTTTGCACTTGTCGTCCGTGCAAAGGTCCTGGTATGGGATTCCCGGGACGGGGGTGGGAGGGGTGCAGCACCCACAGACTCCAGGCGACCTATTCATGTCCACTGAGCGGTGTGTGTGCCCATGGGCGCTGGATCCATGTTGTGTCCTGGTTGTTCGTGCAGTTCCATCCATGTGGGTGCGATACACAGACCCCATGCCACTGCCTCCCACGATGCATGCGGTGTTCCTGGATGTGATGGGGAACAGTGTGCATGTCCCGGTCATATCCGATGTCATGGCGATGTCGTTGATGATGTGGTAATTGTTGCCGGTCGTTTGGTATGGCTGTTGTGGTGGTGACTGGCCAGTCCGTGCGGAAGCTAAGCATGGGTGCGGGGTTGGACATCATAGGTCAATTGGGGAACCTGCGTTGGGGTCCGACGAATTTACAGGTTGTCAGGTATGCGATGCCGCCCAGCAGGGCTTCCATGTCATTGGTGGTGTTTATGTTTGCCAGCCAATGTAGCGGATGGTGGCTGTCAAGGTGTTGTTCGTAAGATGTCCCTTGGAGGACCATGATGGGGCATGCTGGGTGACATTCGATGTAGCTGTGCTCGATGATCCGTCGTGTGGAGGCACAGTGGTCCCATTTCAGTGCGGGTGCGATGTTGGCCACATACGCCATGCCCCCATAGGCAGAGCAGGCCCTGTCGTGTGCGTCCAGAGGGAGGAGTAGTGCTAGCAGGTCCGCCTTTAGACATGCCGGGTTGGAGAGACACATCTCCACGGGATGCTGGTAGGGACACCTCCGACAGTAGAAGACGGGTATGACGCAGCTGAACAATGTGATGCGGTAAGTCAGTCGGTAACTTACGTTCAGCAGGGACAGGAGTTCGCATCCCAATATATGTATCAGGTTGGTTTTGTACAGCTTGACCTGTCCGGCGTAGTTGGGTAGGTGTGTTGCGGTTGCCATTTTGCAGCGGTGCGTTGTGGTGGCGTGCTCCGGCTGTGTGTGCAGTCTGCAATGTGCACGCTCCGAGGTTGCTGTGAGCTCTGTGTAGTCGTAGGGAGACAGGACTTGTGTTCTGTTGGCTTGTGCGGAGGACACGGGCCCTCATCCCACATGCTTCTCAGACAGTTCAAGGTCAGTGATGTGTGACTCCTTCCAATTAACTTGCATGGGGCCGACATGGGGGAGTGTTTTCTTTTTCTTTCCCGTCCGTTGTGTTCTTCTGTAATATGCGCTATCTGCCCTGTGGTCGGTCTCCTCTGCATGCCTGTGTTGGTCTTTTATTGGACAATGGCTGTATTCACCGGCTTCTTTGGTAGGGCTGTGGTTTCGGAGTTGGAATGGAAGGTCATTCAGTGCTGTCTGCTCTCCCTTGTGTGGGCGGCAGGCTGCCTTTCCGCTCTGCGTTGGGCCTTGTGTGTGAATGTTATTCTTGGGCCACCTGTTGTCGGTCCCCGGGCTCTTTGGTGTTCCGTTTTGTATGTCTTGTTCATATGTGCAGGGTGGTATGGGTGTTTCAGTGTGGTACTGGCGTTCCTCTTCCCGAAGGGGCCCTGCTTCTCCTAGTTGGTGTTGCCGCCGCTGTGTGCTTCGCCATGTTTGTTACACTGGGGTGTGTCCTGCTGTTGCGAGTCTTCACTGACATGTGTGCGTCGGTTGTGTGACGTTGGGTGTTGTCCGTGAATTGGGCATTGGGGACATGTCTGTGGCAGGCCTGTCACGTGTCATGTGCGTTCGGGGTGGGGCTGGTGTGTGTGCTGCTTGGTTGTGTCCCTGTGTCTGTGTGCGACGCATGCATGGCGCTGCGGTTGGCCTCTGCGTTGTGCGCATGTGTGGCAGCGTCATCGCCGCTTTGGGGCCGTGACGGGGTGGTTGGTTCCTAGTCCCAGGTGGTGTGTACACATGTGTTACGAGATGTTACAATTTGGCCTGTGTGTCATATGTGGATGCTATGGTAGATGAGTCGTGTACACGCGGGGGTGGGGGGTTGTCCGCTTTTTCCGCCTCTTGCACTCTGTGCGCTGTTTGCGTGCACTTGTTGTATGTGTGCCTACCTGCGTCTTCGCGGCACGTTGCGTCCTTGGTGGTGCATCAGATAGAGCATAGGGAGGGCCTGCAGTGCTGGATTCATGCTCGGGGGTGCCGCTTCTTCGGTGTCCGTGCTCGGCGTTCGTGTTACCGCTTCAGTTTGACGTACGGTGTCTCTTAGCCGTGGGTTCAGTTTGTGTGCGGCATCGTAATTTGTACGCCGGGCGGTACGTGTTTCGTCGGACGGTGTGTGTCAATTGTGCTGCACCGCTACGTGTACGGGCGCACTTTGATGGCGGACGGTGTCGCTGGCTTGCCGGCGGTGTTTGGCTGACTTTTCGCATCGTAATCGGGCGGGCGTGTGGACTGCTGCGTGCAGGCGGTAACTGGTGGTTTTTGCATCCGCCAGCACGGCGGTAGTGCTTCCGCCCGACATCCTAATGGGCCCCCTTGTTACCACATAATGCAAAGTGATTTTCTGCATCTTACAAAACACCCATAGCTCAAAATGTATTTAGGCTACAATAAAAACGATGAAAAACACTATCCTAAAATTTAAGTTTAAAAAACAAGCCTGTAACACAACAATAGGGAAACACAGTATTCAGCCGGACCTGGGCCTATAATAGTATAGAAAACAATGAGCCAGTCATTTAATTTTGCAGCACAGCAATTCAAGTCTCACGTGGGACTTCTGTGGTTATGCGCCACATGTTTCATTGTCTGGAATTGGAGCTTCACAGCCCAGCCCCATAAGTTTTTCACTGCCTGTGTAGCAGCATTACACTAAGGTGAGCCGTTGAGCCACTTATATAATTATTTGTTTATGCCCACCCCAATATATTTTAAACCACAGCACTTATTCATGGTACCGTTACCTACCTTGTAGGTTGCTCATCTTCTTGGTCCTGAGGAAGACCCCATTTGTAGGAACTACTGGCCTTCCGTCATTCTCTGGGGTCGAAACGTCGACTTTCTTTCACCTTGACCTATACTTTTATTTGATGCCCAGATGCGGATGATGAAATGTGTATTGATAGCGTCTTGCTGCTTGGGATTTTGATTAGTCAGCAATTTAAGATTGTTAGACAGGTCTTTCCAATTCTTGTAAATATTGTAAATATCTGCACTGATACCTTTCCATTCCCGTCCCACCATGAGCGCTTTCATGAGCACTTATTTTCACTTCACGTTCTCTAGAGCAACCATTGACATTGTTAAATATAAATGATTTGACAATATAAAATGTATGATAAATGTTCAATAATTTATCATTATTTATTTCATTTATTGAATATGGGTGTGGTACAATGATATCTTATAAATATAAGTCAGTTGGACCAATTGTTTCCTATACTAAAAGAACAAGCCATCATTTGATTGGAAGAGTGTTTAGGCAGAGCTCCGTACCCTGTCCCAATAAAAAAGGAGATAAATCATACATCTATTAAATTACATTAAACATAACTATGTGATAGAATTTTGGAGAAATCACAGTAAGCAAACGTGTTGTAAAAACTACATGGGATTCTAAGTAAAGGTGCATTTTAATATGTTCAAATTCCTTCCGTAGGTGAGACATAGGAGTGGACTAGAAGATTGTGAGCTGTGGCCGCAGGTCTGGATATGACAGATAGGATCCCCCTAAATGGTGGGGGTGGAAGTGGCAACACTGGCCTATTGAAAAGCCAGTCTGTACCTTACAAAAGGCAGTAGGGATTATTTGTTTTCATGGAAGGCTAGATTACTGCTGCCCGCCTTCAGGAGCTTCAAAAATCTTGATGCCAGCTGGATGGATTCTCCCTTTATGGAAAACAAATAAGCCTATGGGCTTGTCGCTTGACAGATGCCCATGTGCATATTTTGTTCTAGATATAAAGAAAATAGCCGATTACTCCTAGATATAGTCAATATTTGTGTTGGGTGTGGTTCTTGCATACTCAAAGAAAGTTATAGTTTGACCACTCCTAATAACCTCTTTGTATGCCAAAAACCCTGTAGATTTTTGGCCAATGCGCAAAAGGAGTATATAGGTGATTCAGAACAACTGTTATAAATATTATCAGCTATCTATCACTAAATGTATCAGAATTCATTAAAACTTAATCGACCTAACATTAGGAGAATGCAGAATAAATGCCATCCAAATTTAGTGCTATGGAGCACCAGCTGTTGTGCCAAATCTCTGCTAGACAGCCTTTACCCTATTCATATTGTGTGCAATCTAGTGACTGTGACTGATTCTGAATCCAGCTTGCCACAATAAGTGCATTTTACCACTATAACCAGTTTTTATCGTCTTAGGATACTCAATTCTGTTCTTAGTTTTTTCTCGAGAGAATCATGGCAATCACTGTCTTTGTTCAACCATGTATGGATGTTGGCAACATGATAAACCCCAGGCTTTCCCCAAGTGAGTATAGCAAGGCCCCATTACATACTGAACACAGTAGTTAGGATTATATTTCATTTGAACAAAGTTTGGTCATCTGGCAAACTTCTCATGGCATATTCATTGGCTCCCTGTAAGCAAACAAATACATTTAAAACTGCCTGTATAATGAATCACATCTATTATTCTCAAGGTCCAAAGCACATGAAAGTATTAAAAAAAATGATTCTCACCCAAGTAACATCGAGGATGAGACCCATTAATAAACTTCATTTGGTGATACCTCAAGTTCAAGCTGAAGAAATGGAGTGTAAGAGCATTTAAAGTGCTGCTTTGTGGAGCTAATCCCTTTAAAGATCCATGGTGAGCCTCACCTATATGTTTGGAAATATTTAAGAACATGGCTCTCCTCTATTCACAAAATTACATTGTACCACCATTGCTTATGAGTTCTATTTATTGCATACTTCACAAATTTGCAGATTTGCTCATTTATTATCAAAATCTATTACATAGTTCTTCTACACAAAAAATTAAATCCATGTTAAAGGCTACAAGTATTTTGACAAACCTCTGTTTTTTTAAGGCTGTTGTTGCATATCACAGGTCGACTAAGGACCTGATTTAGATCTTGGCAGGACTCCCATCATCCATCTGTGGTGGCGGTTACAAGTACTCCGTCAAGCTGATGGATTCCAGCCCAATACATTTCGATATGAGCAGCCTGAACCGCCAACCATGTCAACAGACTCTTGTCTGTCGTGTAGGTGGCTCACCTCCTTTGACACGACAGACTCTTCTGCTGGCTAACATTACTCTATTGTTGCCAGGCTGGTGGGATTGTGCTGAGCCGATTTAGATTTCCCAGTTGTGCTGGTTTTGTCCTAGCTGGGAATTCCTGATGGAGTGAGTCCTTCACAGGACGTGTTCTACATTGTACTATTGCTGTGACTTTGGATGAATTTTAACATCACACACCTGATGTGTTTGTGCTAATTGCTCTCACATGCATACCTCCAAGCATCACCTGGAGGCCTAGAGGATCGGTGGTGGTTCTCCCAACCCCCTTACCACTATATCCCTGAGAGTAGAAGGGATTGTAGATCCTATATAGTGAAGTCCTAAAAGGAATCCCTGGTGGAGTGGAGACTGGTAAGTAACACTTTTTAATGTTTCACTAAACATACAAGTAGTGTTTGTTTTGACTTAGCTGTTGCTAATGTGTTTTGCATTATGTTAACATATAGCAATGCAGCCTCCTCACTCACCTTACCAAAAACAAACACACACACTCACCAGATTATCAAACACCAGCCAGAAACACACATGCAAACCTACACAACATACACCAGACCCACATGCCACTGCCAAACATACAGACACAGACCACTCCAGATCCCTCTACCTTCAAAAGCCACTTCTCTACCACCCCTCTTACACGTACTTCTTTTTTTCTTAAATTTTTTAGGATGATTCTAAAAAAGTACATGATAGAATTATCTCACTTATTTTTACATTTTTTTTAAAGTTTTGTAATTGCAATTTTTCTTAAGTTTTAAAAGAGGTGTGTCTATTGTACGTTAATAGGTTATAAAATAAACACTTATGTATTACATATAAGAAGAAAATTGCATGTAAAAGCAATGTAAAAATGCATGAGTCCAGGGAAAATGTAAACAGACGATTCATAGGAAACTAAATGAAAAAGAAGCTTACTTTTGATGCCGGCAAAACGTAGTCAATTAGCAGCAGCAAAGGAAGGAGTTGGCCAATTAGGTTCAAGATGGAAACAGAAGTGGAAAACAGAAAAAAGATAAGTTCCTACCTCATAATGATTTGATTCTGCCAACTCAAATTTTGAGTTTTTCTTGCCGCAGTTTCCTCGATGGAAAGGTACATCGTAATTAGCCAAACAGTAATTTTGGCTGTGTTCCGTCTGACAGCCGCTTTTCCCTATGGCACCTTTGATGCAAGAGGAAAATTCTGGTGGAGACGGAAGCACTCGGACGGACTATCATCCACAGACCCGCCAGCATCTATACCAGATCAATATGTTTCATGGATCTTCTGCTGCCTCTAGGATTTTTACACACAAAACCACAAAAAAACACATAACAGAATAGAAATGAGACATTAGTGTAAATAGTAAAAGTTCACATAATTCCATTGTATGAGCAGCAATAGAATTGCAAATTTGTCATGTATATACATAAGGAGAACTCCTAGGTCACGGTACTAAAAACAAATGTTTTTCAAAAGAGTTATGCTATTTAACCTAGAATGATATTTAACATGTCGAGTTGCAGTGGACAGTGCTGAGCCACATTCTAAAACTACCCAACAAAATAATGGCTTTTTCTTCTACGTAAGCTGCCATATTTCTGGAAACATATATCACCCTCACTATAATGCCTCTCAACAACTTCCACAGGACAAAGAAAACCTTTGAGTGGTGTGTGCAGTACATTGCCTTTTAGTAGTAGTACCAGTTGTAATATAATAATAATAAAATGTATTATTATTATTATTAATCTATAAGTCACAAACACATGCAAATGGTCTACAATACGGAGCCTATTTCGTGTATGAAAAAATATATGTAGGATTATGGAATGCTGGGCCTTACGTTAGAGCCTAGCCCAAGAGATGGCAACAAGGTTCCAATCAATAGAAAATTAGAACAATGAGGAATAGCGATAGGCTTATTTTGCAGTATCATCAGAAATTATTTTTTAAAACAGGTTTATTATTTTGTTCCTATTTATCTCTTAAGTCAAATTCACAGTAGGCAAGTCAAATATATAAGTATAGGAGCACATGTACATACTTAATTTCTGCACTTTCCATAATGAACAGTATGGCACGTGAAGCCTTCTTCAGAATCAATAATTGAAAAATAAATAAAATATAACAGTACCACAAAACTGATATACTTTTATTACATTGGGTTTTTACATCAGTAGTATTTCATTGAAGGTAAGTGTATTTTTAATGAATATGTATATATTTGTAAATATGTTTTTGTTTTAAAATTCATTTTAAGTTGAGATATATTTAAAACAATAATTATAAAATTAATAGTCAGTTTAGTTTAATATTAATTCCAAATTACCTTGGGCCTCATGTACAAAGCATTGTGCGATTACCAACCTTTCGATTTGCAACATCACAGTGTTTTCAACCACAAAGAGCTTTTCTTTCGGTACAAAAGCTCTTTTAGAAAATACAAAATTATAATAGTAGGGGTCATGAAAGCAGTGTGCCCCTCGCATTTACGAGTCAGAGAAACAGAGTAACAATGGTCTGTGACAGTAATTGCGGTAGAAAATCATTGATCAGATACCCACATCTCAAATGGAGTGGTATCTAATTTGCAAAGGGGAAGAGATTCTGTTTGGACCTCTTCCCATTTGTGAATTTTGACAAAAATTGGAGGGACTGTTGGCGGTGATCCACAGGACCACTGCCAACTCTCAGCTAAACTTTTACTATTAAACAAAAGTTTTCTTTTAACTCAATTCCATTTCCTTAATGTGTGTGATAAATTTGGACCTGCCTAATGAATGTTAATTAGGTAGATCATTCTGCAGCCCTCTGCGAATTAGTATTTTGTGAACCAACCTTACATAGGTCAGTTTGCAAAATCAGATTGCCCCTGCAAGAAGTTGGTGCACAATTTGCGGCCACGTTTTGCAAAAGTAGTCTTTGTATTCTTTGTACTCAAGACCCATAATCACTTTTAAAATATTGTTAGTTAATATACTTGTTATTTTATTTACTTAAGATATAATGAGAAACTTTATAGGTATTGTATATGTGTGTGGCTGTGTTTTTGTTTTGGGTGTTTAAAATTAATTCTATTTCTCTTGGTGGGGGGTAATCTCAAACTCTCCAGAACACACACAGATGCATAGACACACACACCCACACACAATTCACTGAAAAAAACAAAGGTTAAAGTGCCGGTATAATAAGATATGGTAATAAGAATCTTACCTTACTTTAAAAAACTCTGGAAATTCTCAGAAAAAAAGGTTAAAATAATGTTATTGTTAGGCTTCAAAATGAGTTAAAAACTAACGTTTAGAAACCAACTAAAAAAATACTGAAACTCCCAATTTATAATTCAGTAAGCTAACTATGACCTTAGACTCTGCTGTATGTTGCGTATGACCTCACATAATACATCACTTCATGACATGTTAAATGACATCTCAAATGACATCATTGTTGGAATCGCTCATGACATCATCCAATTAATGTGACTGATTGCTATAGGCTTTTCATACTGGAAGATATTCAGCGAGCTACACCTTGACCCACCCTTCTATCACCTTTGTAGTGATAGAAGGGTGTAACCTTTTGTAACATGCAGAACTTTAATAATATCTGTGAAGCAGCCGCATTTAGTAGATATTTAGCTTTTTTTACTGATATTCAATTGTGTAAGAAACATGATTTTTATGTAGACATTAATGTATATAGCAATTTATTTAACCTTGAATATGGCTCAAGATAGTATTTGGTCATTATTTATTTACCTTAATGAAATGTACCTGTTAAATACCTCATCTGACATAGACCTCTATTCTATGCATTAGCCACTGCTAAGCCATGCACAACCAGGTCCTATTCACAACCCTCTATAATTTCTAAAAATACATTACACATATTCCTGAAATGATGAAACCAACATATGCCTTTAGAACAGTGCTCACAATCATACTGTGACCTGAATCATTTGCAAGTGAATTACTCATACAATATACGTTTTCAACAATGTATAATATCTCAACATTTTCATAAACATCAGGAAATAAATATATGCACCTTATAAATCTCCAGTTTATTTAGATATTGTTGAAAGCACTATATTAGAACTCTTTAATATCAACATATGCACAGACACCCACAAGTGAATAAAGTATTGTAAGGATAAGCTTTAGTTTTTCTCACAAAGTTTGTTAAAAAGGACTTTGATTTAATTAACATTTTATTTGTGACCTACGTCTGCAACTCACACTAGTTATGCTCAGTCTCTACTATGTTTAAATGAAGTACTGTTTGCAATTATGTGTTTACTGGTAGTTAAACTGTGCACTATGTAGCATTTACCATACTATATCAGATTTGGCTCCAGAACTACACTAGTTCTATTTCATACATCTTCAGATGTAGGATCACTGAAAGAATATCGGAAACAAAAGTATCATGCATACAGAATATCATCTCAAAATATATGGAGGAGCAAAACATTGAGAAGGTAAGGGTAAATAGGTAAGTAGAGGCTGCCATTGTTAACTCCACATCTACATGCCTTGAAGATATATCTATCGACAAGATACATATATGTGGAGTTATGTATAGTAAAACTTTGCTTACCTACAGAAACTTATGTCCACAATATTTTTGTCCTCAATATTCTTGATGCACAATTTCGTCCCATAATATGTGTGTTACCGCTATTCTGTCTAAACACCACAGATGTACATACAATCTCTGCTGTATATGTTTGTGGGCCCTTTACTACATACTTTGTTTCCTAAAATAATTTGTGGGTTTATAGAGTAATTTGAGGATCGTTAGCATTGATGATGTCATCATTTTTTTTTATGCAAAATATATTTAGAGCTGTGTATAAGTGGTACTGGGACACAGGTTGTACATAAGCAGTAGAGTACAAACAGTAACAGGAGCTTGCGTGCACGACATGGCAACTGATCAACAGAATCTGATATTACCATCGACATCCGGTATTTGTTTACTATGGAGCAATCAAAATGATGAAATATACCGACATGTGTTTGCGATATTCAGGGCCACCTATAGTCCGGGGGTAGACCAGCACACTCATCAGCCCTTTCTACAGGTCCAGGTTGCCTTGCAGTTTGTCATCAGTGAGGTTCATTTTTATTTTCTTCGCCGTCGCTCACTTTGCCACATTCTGGACCCATTTCTGTACTTTTGGAGTCCTCCGGCCAGGCCATCCTATAGCTGCACGTCCCTTTACTAGCAGGAAGGTAAACAATACAAACTTCTGTTTTATTTTATATTTAGTTTTTTATGACATCTATGCCAAATAGGCATTCACTTGGCTCTAGTTGTATTATGAGTGACATATGCATCAGGTATATGTCCACCACTTCTTTCCAGAACTCTGTTATGTTAGAACAGTACTATACCAGGTGATAGTATGTGGCCTCTGGGTCCCCACACTTGGGACAGCAACTCAGGATGGCCCCAGTTGTTCGATGCAACATTGCTGCCATCATTTAGGCTCTATGTATATAATTCTTTGAAACAATCTAAATCTAGCAATACTCAACACTACTTTAATTAACAGTAATGTTTGCTTCTACTGTGCATCTGTGAAGCGCTGACTGCCATCTGTTTCCCATTTTGTGAGAGCATGCAGTGGGTGTTTGTGCATGTTTGTGTGTGTCCTCTCTAATAGCAGTTTATAGTTGGGTGATACTGCCCTGACCCCTCTCCGCCTGCACCAGCAGCACCAAAGTGTCAAATTTCACTGGGAGTGTCCTCATGTCCCCCACAGTTTGCGCATTGTGTCCTTTAGAGCACAGTATTGCAAGTAGTGTCCAATACCGACCCCATAATGTGCCCTCGCAAACTCGAAGGAGGACATTGTATCCATCTCCCTTATCTCATATAGTGTGAGGCTGCCCCCCCCTTAATTTCTGTCATATTCATGATATGTTCTAGGTGGGCAAACTACGGAATGCTCCACATCAGCGAATATGCTGCGTATGGGGTGTGTTTGCCCTATCGCCTGCCGTATCTGCTCCAGAGTGGCCACATGTCTCGTATCATGTGTGGGCCATCAGTCAAAGTTTGCATCAGTTCAAATAAGTTAGTGGGCAAGTTCTCTGTATCTAAGTGTCCCTGTGATAGTGCACCAGCTATGTCAGTGTCTACGCTGAACCAACCTGCCACAACTGCAATTCTGTTGCTAGAGAATAAGCTTTTAAATCAGGGACTATCAGGCTCCCTCTTCATATGCACAGTTGAGTATGTCCATCTTTACTCTATGTCTCTTCCTTCCCCATATCAGCATGTTTACAAAAGAGTGCAGTCAGACACTTGATATATCTTAGTGGTATCTCATTCAGACTACATTGGAAGAGATATAAACATCTTGGTAGTACTATTGTCTTGAATATTGCTAATCTTCCTGCCATCGATAAGGGCAGAGAGTTCCAGAAGTCTATAGAGCCCTCAACTCCTCGTATTAATCTACTAGTGTTCAGGGCATGCCAGTCCTTTTCCGAGGAGCTTACCATGACTCCCAGATATTGAAAAGCCTCTGTTTCCCATGGCATCTCCAGCCTAGGCAATAGCACATGTGACACCTTCGATAAACCTGTGACAGGATAAATTATTGATTTCTGTTTGTTCACTCGCAAGCTAGACTGCTGACCAAAACTATGATGGATATCGAGAACACGTGGGGGTGTCTCCTCCAGTCTCTTAAATTAAAAGAGCATGTCGTCCACGTATGACAATACCAAATGATACCTTCCTCCCACAGGTATTTTCCAATTAGATAGTAAAGGCATGAGCTAGCGAGTTAGCAAGCTGGCCGCTCAGCTGCCAGTGCATACAGTAGGGGGGACAATGGGCAACCCTGCTGCATTCCACATTCCAAAGCCCATTCCTCTGAAATTATCCAATTTGTCCTTACTCTAGCAACTGTGTTGGTTTATAGCAGTTTGATCAAAGCCTGGTACTTCGGACCTAAGTTCCACCTTTATGAATAACTACTGTCACAAGACTGTGTCATAAGCATTTTCTGTGTCTAATGACACCAATGCCATTTGTTCCTCTTCTAAATGTGTCTCCCCCATAATGTGTTGTAGTATCCTGATATTAAGTGTTGAGTGCCTACCCGGTATTAAGTATGGGTGGTTAACTCCACTCCGCTCGCAGAGTTTGCGGAGTTTTCCACATTCCGCGTTACGCGGAGCTCGCGGAGTTCCCAATAAACTCCGCATTGCATTGCGGAGCAAAGTTTTTTTCGTCGCTCGCGTTCTTCAATGTCAAGTTGGCGAGCGCGTGCGAGGAAAATCCACCTCCCAGGGAGATGTTTCCTAATTTGCGATCGTCAACATCAAGTTGGTGAGCGCAAGCGTGGAAAATCAACCTCCCGGAGAGATTTCTCAATGCGGGCGGTTAGATTTCTCATTGCGAGTGGTCGCATATGCTCGCGACCGCTCGCGTTGAGAAACCGCCCGCTAGCGTTTAGAAAGCTGCCGCTCGAGTAAAAATCTACTCGAGCGGCAGAAAAGAAGCAGTGCCCGCTTGCGTTGTGCATGATTCCGTTTGCGATGATTGTACAGCGCGGACAAGCAACTGGGACTGACAATCACTGCGAACTGCATTTATCTAAAGAAACTCCGCCGCTTGCGGAGCTCCGCGTAGTGCGGCGGAGTTTTTTGTGCACTTCGCGGAGCTCTGCGGAGCGGAACTCCGCGAACTCCACCCAGGTTTACCCGGTATAAGGCTGCATTGGTCCATGTGCACAAGGGTACCAACAATTTGTGTGATTCAATGTGCTAAGACTTTCTCCAGTATCTTGTTGTCCGTATTCAATAATCAGAGCGGACGATATGCCCTACAGTCTAGAGGATCCTTCCCTGGCTTTGAAATAACTATTATCACTGCCCCCTTGGTCGAGCATGGGAGTGTCCCCATTGTAGAGCCTCTTGATACACTTGCAACAGTTTATCTAATAGTTGACTGCTATAAGCTCAGTACCATTCCACCAGGAGCCCATCTGGTCCCAGGATCTTATTCAGGTTTAGATCCTTTATGGCCTCTAAGATCTCGTCTACCATCAGCGGTGCCTCTAGCTGTTCTTGTTGGTCCTGTGACAAGCGGTGCAGTCCTTGCTCGGCCAGTATCATGTAAGGTATTGGTTTGAGATTAGGCCGTCCATCTTTATAAAGTGTCTTATAGTACATGTGGAAGGCCTTTATACTTGCCTCTTGGGTGGTTAGCATGGTGCCATCTGTGTCTCTAACTGGCGTTATAGCGGGCAACTGTTCTCTTTTTAGCAGCCAGGCCAATAGGCATCCTACTGTATCCCCCTCTTGTTGCAGTACCTGACAAAAAGAGCATTTTAGTAACAGTTCTCTTTGCATTGTTGTTTCTAATATTTCTGCCCGAAGAGCTTCAAGTCTAATTTCAGCTTGAGCGTCACCATCAAAGGCATTCTTCTGGTGTGCCAGCTCAGTGTTTCTATACAGGGGTTTCTGTTTCCAGCTTCCTGGTCATTGAGTCTACCCATGAGCTTGCAGTACCGCTCACGACTACTTTTAATGAATCCCATTCTAAGTCTTGGTTACTAGCTGTATTAGCATTCAGGGTGAAGTCATCTGTGATAGTTTCGTTAAGGGCTTGATGAAGCTCTGGTTTACGTAACACTGATACTGGGATCTGACAAGTAGAGATCCTCACCCTATATTTAGCATGTGACCTAGACTATTTGCACAGGTGAATGATCGGATATTGCCCTACCCATATGGGTCACAGATGAAGCATATTGCTTCTGTGTTCTATCCAGTAAGATATAGTCTAGTCTTTAATATGTGGGTCAGGGGCATGCATAGTGTGTGTATTCCTTGTATGTAGATTTTGTTCTCTCCAGCCATCTAAAAGGTTCAGATCCAAAAGCACTTGGTCCAGTGAGGTTACCATTTTGTGCTTGTATGTAGGGTGTGAAGGGCATGACCGTATACCCCATCAAGTCCACAATTAAGATCTCCCATCCATATCAGTGGGCTACCCAATGTATGGTGTGAGTGCCGACCTAATCCAAGAGAAGAAGGTGTCATAGTCTGTGTTAGGAGCATAAACACCCACAAAGGTGAGCTACCTGCCATTCAGCTTATCTCGCAAAATGAGGTAACGGTCTTCCTCATCTTTTAGTGTGGCACCACCCGTATACCCACTCCCCTTGCATGTGTGCCATAACCCATGTGATAGAAATGCCCCCTCTATTTACCTGCTAGCTTTGTGGCTTCAGGTAGCAGTAAATAAGTATACTGAAAACAGGCCAACTGAATGCCATGTCTATGCAGATATGCTCCCACTCTTGTCTGTTTCAAGTAGCTATTAAGCCCTCAGACATTCATGTGAGTAACTTAATTATGTCTATGGGTTAGGGTCTTGCTCACGCTGTGGTTGTGCCAGCCCATATCCCATGTGCAACCCCTGTGCCATCCGCTGTGTTATTTTGTCCTGCATCTGTTTATCCATGTCTCGTGTGTCAAATGATTGCATGCGGGCACATCTGGTGATGCCCAAGCCTCTACATTGGAGATATAAGACGTGCCTCTACTTCACCTTTTGTAGATAAAGCTGCAGTTAATAACAGTGGTCACAAGTGAAAAATCAACATTAGCAACATGCTAAACATAACCAAAACATTAATCTTTACATCATTATAACATTTTTCATCAGTAAACATCATGTCCATATAGGCATTGTCTAAACTTACCCTGACCCTTCTAGCTATGGTGGGCGAGTACCCATACAGGGTCTCAATGATACAGTCAGGAACCCACTGTGTGAGGGGTTATATACACACCATTACAGTTCTCCTCTTCTCCCTTCTCCCTTCTCCCTCCTCCCTCCTGGCTCTCTGGCCATTGTAGAACATAGTCGCTGAACTAGACATGCGTGTCAGTGCTCGTTGTTAAACCTGGGTTGTGTATACCCTCTCAAGCAGGCTGACTCTGCAGGGTATTTGCTGTGCTAGGTACTTTGGCTTCCCGGCTGATGTGGTGGTTTCTCCTCTGCGTGTTTCATCGTGTTGCTATGCCACTGTGCTTGTCCAACCAGTCCCATGCTTGTGTTGGTTTGGAAAGGAAACATGTCCTGCTGTCTTGCAGAACCTTAGGTTTTGCTTGGTAAAACATCATATACTTCACGTTTTTTCCCCCGCATCTTCTCTTCACTGCCTCAAAGAATGGCAGAGTTTTTGTACCTGTTGGGTGTAATCGAGGAACATCTTTATCCCTGCATCCCCAATGTGAAGTTCCCTGCTACGTTGGTCCCTATAATTGAAAAGGAGAAAAATGGCAGTCTGTGGTGGGGCCCCCTGTGGCAGGGCACCAGACAGCATTCTGCGGGCTTTATGTCCTTTAGGTTGCCAATGTTCCAGTATCCATTTCTTAAGATAGATTTTCAGATTTTTGCCCTTTTCACATTCCAGTATTCCAGCTCACATTGTTCCTGGGGGATCTCCCTTCTGCATCCTCTACACATACTTCCAGGTGCTTAATTCTGTGAAGCAGGTCTACAGTTAATCTTTTTATGTCACACAGCTCTGTTGTTGTTGTATTGATCTGTTGTTCCATTTGCATGACACAGTCAGTGACTTTGTGAAGGTCGCCCTCACCAGGTTCAGATTTATCACCACTGAGTACACTTTATGCTCAAGTGAGGCGCTCCTCTCTTGAATCACTCACAGTACATCTGACAGGGTGGAAGCTTATCCAGTTTGCTCATCACCTGCATCGGGATTCCCACTGCTGCAGCAGATGGGCAAATTTGTCTATGTGGGTCTGGGTCTTCCCCCCTCAACCAATAACCTAATATCTCACATCTTCTATACAGTAAATAAAGCAACCATAGTTTTAAGCCTCACATCTAGGAAAACTGTATTTTAGCAAACATTAAATAATGAAATATACTCAGAAAGTTGAGGAAAATAAAATATCTGGACTAATGCTCCTATCCCAAAGAATAACATTTACTTTTCACATTTTCATAGTTTTTATGGCCTTTTTTACATATTTTTAAAATACCTGATCCTCACATTCAATAAAAATCATTTTGTTATTTTTTGATCACTATTTCATTTTAAGTTCTTAATCTTGTTTTTTGGTATTGCTGCTCATATATCTCTTGCGTTTTTTCTGAGTAAATCCTTGCTACCTGTGCCAAGCCACAAAGGGTAAGATTGTGATTTTTCAAATAAAACAGCTTCTACTTATTTGTGGATTGGCAAGATGGCGTGGGTGTGAGACCCCGGCCTACCTCTCTCTTCTCCCAGTTTAGAATCCTCCAGAGGTGCGGAGCGGGTGATGCGCTGGAGCCGCGGCCGGATCCGAGATCTCTGCTGGAGCATTTCAGTCAAAGAACGAGTCGGGCACCGGATGCGCTCTTGTTGTGGAAGGATCGGGCACAGCTGCGGATGGTGGGAGGCTCTTGCACGGCTGCTGATGATGGCGGGGGCAGTGCACGACTGCAGCTTTGGTTCGCCCTGGTTGTTCACGGCAAACGTCTGCTTACAGGAAGAAAGTCAGATCGTAGGGAGCGATAAGATGGCTACCCGTGGCAGGGAGAAAACACGGACGCAACTTTTAAAAAGTTTACAAATTATGAATCTCCCTCCTCCTCACCATGACTGATGATACACTAAGGGCACTGGGGTAATAATTGCCATCCGGCATCATTGCAAGAAGATGCCAGATCACACCAAATGAGCTAAAATCACAGTCTGTTCTATTGCCTTGAGGTTCAATAATACTTGAGCCGTATCAGATCTGAAATTTTATAAAATACTCTGAAAAGCTAGAAACTTCATTAAATAGTCTGAATTGACAGAAAATGTGGATCAATCAGAGTTGATTCTTGTTACATTTCACTTGTTTTGAGAATTCAAGTGTTTATTTTTCATGTTCATGTGTATGTTCTGTCTTTCATATTTTGTACCTTCATGGCTTTGGCTATTTGTATCTCCTCATATTTTGCAATTTTATGTGCATCTACAATGTTAGTTACATGTAAAGCTGTTAATCATACACGTAGTCTTTCTTACAGTAATTTCTGCAATATTAAATGTGTACTAGTCGTGATTTTGTGCTACACCCTCTAGTATTGCTCATACATTTCAGGTTTTTGTACTTAATGGGTACTTTTGTTCTTTTTGCAGTTGTCATATTTGGGTCTGAGCATAAGCACGCACAGTAGAACATCACTTTGAACAAGACATTGTACTTGAATACATTCACAAATCCTGGAGAGTAAGAGATCCACCTGTTATCTCCTTATCCCACACTCCCAGTTGTTTATTATTTTTATTACAGTCCTCATCCAAAACTGCGTATGGAATCCCCCTTCCTTTCAGCGCCTTGTGCCATTTTTTACCAGTTTGCAAAACCATGTTCTGATTTTGCTGTAGTAGCTTCCTGCAAGATATCCCACTATGAGGACATAAACATAGTTAGGTCTAGCCTTTGAGTCAGCATTAGTTGACCCGCCAGTTTATTGGTTTTTTTTTAATTAAAATATTATACACAGAGACTTTAGATTAGCAGTAGAGGTTGGCAGGACTTGTGGATTTTACTCCATGGAATTCTGCTGAGTTACATAAAAAACTCTGCAAGATTCCACTGAGTTCCGCCAACAGGCAGACAATATCCAGCTCGCACTGCTCGTGCTGCAAATTAGCACAGGTAACACAAGCAGCGCAGAAAATCAGCACGAATAGCACCATGCGTTGCTCAAGAGCGGCAGCCATTTGAGTTGATTTTGCTGCCGCTTCTGTTAAAAATCTACTTGAGTTGAGCAAATCTACTCAAACTGAAGCCTTCGACCTGAGAATGCCTGTGACCGGCCACATTCGAATATTACACGAGGGGATGCCAAATCTTGCTTGCGCTCACCAGCTCGCATTTTCTGGAGCCTCACAGGAAAATAATTCCACTGTGTGGTGATGGTCGGAACTTGGCCAGAACTCAGTGTTAAAGAATAACGTGAAGTGAAAAAATAGACACACCTGTGAATATTTTAAAAATTATTTATTTTTATTTAAAGTCTGTAATGACCACACTTAGGTGGCAACATGTTTTTTTGTTTTGTTTTCTGCCATATGTTTATATTTTTTTTTAAAAAGAACGAAGTCAAGTCCAGTCAAAGGATCTTTATTCAGCTGATTTGGCCATATAAGAGAATTAGACATAAAAAAAAACCAGTTAGTACATATTAAAATTCTAAAATCCATATAAGATCGGAATGCTCTCCCTGAGTGTTAGAAGGTGGTTCTGACACTATGGGCCGCCCAGATTTTTCGCTTTTTGAGCACCTAGGTGTTGAGGTTTTACTGGGGGAGAGCCTCATAAATTGGGACTCATCCACAGTGAACTCATGATGAAAGAGACTGCATGTGGATTTTACTGGTGTCCCCCTAGCTTGACTAGGCACCGGGCTGGTTACATGCAGACACCTGTGTACATGCGTGTGCACACGTGTAGGGGCTGCGCAGGGGAGATTCTTGGCGAGCGCAGTCCAGGAGCAGCTACAAAGTGAAGGGTGTGGCAGGACTTATGCAGAATTGGATGGTGACACGGAATAGGCCTTATACGCTAGGAAGGAACATGCCAGGGAAAGTCAGTGTGCTTTACTGTGTTTTTCACTTCATTAGTCCCCTATGGGGATGTGGAGCCCATGTGCTAGATTAACTTCCCTAAGGCCTACAGATTCCAGACACGCACTAAAGTCCACTGTAGCGGATGTGAAAAGGAGTATTCTGCATAGTCCCAAGTCATATTTGTACTGCTTTTGGGTCGTCCAGAAATGTCACATCTCTCTGAGTCAGTCATAACCAGGGCCAGGCTGAGGGCTGACCTCAGCTGGACGGAGTGATAACCTTTTCTTCCACAAGCTAAGGCCTCTCCACGAAGAGAAGATGGGTGGGGCTACAGGCTTATCCATCAGCAGCTATCACTGGGTGCCAGGCACCAGGCTGCGCCAAGGGGGGAAGGCAGCCAGAAAGGAAGGGCTCGTGTTTCAGAGACCATGTGGCCAGAGACCCTGGACGACGCCATTTTGAACAAACGCAGAGGCTGGACAAGGAGGAGGGAGCAGGGGCAGGGAAGTGATGTGTCGCTGTTTGAAAGGATCAACAGAGACTTCCTGCCAGCCCCCTACTCAACTTTTTAAAAAGTGCGTACACAGGAGGAGAGCTCTCTCTGGGGTGTGGTCTGCGGAGGCTGAAGGTGCTGGAGCCTGGCGCAATGGGCAGTTGGAAGGAGGAACCCCCTGACTGTCCCCCAGGGCCCTGCCAGCACCAGAAGAAGAGCCCAGGACCAGTGCACAGAAGCAGGGGCCTCTGCGCAGGGAGAAGAGAGGCCAAGGAGGAGAGACAGGCGAAAGGCTGGCGCAGGGAGCCAGTGAAGACAGCTCCCTGCCAAATCACCCCTCTCAGAGACCCCGAGGGCAAAGGAGAGTGTTCCCCGTGGCTGGGGCTGGCCACCAAGAGCGAAAGGACATGAAAATGGGACAGATCGGACCCCCAGGGGCAGAGATATGGCCCCCAGAAGGTGAGCGACCTTTAACCCCCACGAAGAGGAGGTCGGGGGCCTGGGAGCCCATCCCCGGGCCCCGAAGCAAAGCTGGGGAGCGTCGTCGCGCTCCCCGTGAAGATTGTGCCCTCCGGGGTGCCAGGAGCCCACCCTGGCCCCCGGCGAAGAAAAGGAAAGCGGGGGAGCGCCGTCGCGCCCCCCGCGAAAATGAGCCCAGGGGGCCCGGGAGCCCATCCCCAGGCCCCGAAGCAAAGTCGGGGAGCGCCGTCGCACCCCCCGTGAAGATAATACCCCCACGGGGGGCCAGGAGCCCACCCTGGCCCCCGCTGAAACCGCCAAAGACGGGGAGCGCCGGCGCGCTCCCCGTGAAGAGGAGGGGGCGGGACCCGGGACCCCATCTCCGGGCCCCGATGGTGGCCCAGCCGGGCGAAAACCAAGCCGGAGGGGCCGCGTCATGCCCCTCCGTGAAGATTCGGGGGCCCGGGATCACATCCCCGGGCCCCGAGTGCAGGAAGGAGGAGGGGGGAGCGCCGCCGCACTCCCCCGAGGTCCGCCGGGACTGGCGGGAACCTCCGGGTCTGCCCAGACCAGAAGACGAGTGCCGGCTCCCGCGGCAGTACGCGAGGGTGCTGGCCGGGCGGGGAGCTGGCGGGAGTCACCGGGGGTGGGCTCCCCGGGTGGCTCCCCACCAGGGAAGCCAGACGGGGTCCCGGGTGGGACCGGGACCCCTACGCCGAGGCAAGAGCTGCACGGGGCCCGGGTGGGACCGGGTCCCCACCAATAGCATGAGCGGCCGGGGGTGGGCTCCCCGAGCTGTAAAGAATTTACCTGGGGGTCCGGGTGGGACCGGGCCCCCCACCCAGCGTGGAAGGCGGCGCGGAGCGCCAGGTGGATCGCGGCTCTCCCCGGCACAGCGGGAGAGCCGCTCATCACATATTCACGCCAAGGAGCACGAGGCACCCCATAATGCCTTGCAAGGCATGGGGAAAGGATCATTTTTGGTGCTTGGTGGCCCCCAGAGGAGGGGGTCACCCTCAAGAGTGAAAAAGGGTGTGGGGAGCTGCTGGAGAAGCGCAGTCTCCCCCCAGCACGAAGTTAAGTCCCACCCTAAGTTTCCTAGGGATTTGAAACGGATAACTCCTCAAGGGCTCAGCCGGCTTTATTACACCTTCTGGGCTGGAACTTTTGTTCTACAGCTGAGGGTGTATTGAGAAGTGCTTCATGGAGTGAAGGGCTGAGTTGGGGATGTCTGGAGAAGGGCATCTCCTGGAGGTGAAGAGGTGTAATTGCACCAGCACTGCATTTACTAACAGGTTATTTCGTTTTAGAGGGACTGAAGGTCACATATGTAATGTGAAGTACCTGTGTAAGGTGATGTCATAAGCAAAGTGGGGTTATGTTGCCAGACATTCCTGCTAGGGTGTCTGGCTGTATATGCCTAACCCTGTGATTTCATCTGTGATGCCTTTAGGGGCTGTAATTGCAATGCATTCTAATGTCCAACAAAGGTGATGAGTATTGTCATTCCAGAGTAGTGCTTAAACATGTATTCTTGCTGCTGCGCTTAAGTGAGGAACAACCCAGACGGTTAGCCCTGAATATGTAGGGGTGCATACTGTATGGTCAATATAAGATGCTCAGTCAGGGTTATGTGTCACTAGGGCAGGTGAACCTATTTTTAATGCGTGTGGAGGTAATTGGGTAGGTCGCCACTGGGATGGTGCCAGTGCGCAGGGCCCTCGCTCCAGGTTATGCGCTACACACTGCATTAGGGGGCAAGATGATGTGCATACATAGGAGTGGTGGTACTAGACCCCACCCCCTTTTGGGAGGGGTGGAGATGTTACGCAATGTCACAAAGTAATTCCAACAGCTTATGTATATTTGTAAATTGGTGCATAGTATTGAGTAGTGTGTGTGTTTAATAAATGTACTCTTACTTTTATAAAGCAAAGTACAGACTGGACAATCAATTATTGATTGTTATTTCTGCGCACCTGCAAATGGCGATTACTAGCCCACACCACCTCCCTTGAGTAAAGCCTCAGACTGCTCTGCAATGCTACCCTCTGAGAGTCAGGCGCTACTATTGGGTGTTTGGTTCCCAGTGAAGGATAAATGTAGTCATGTTATTTGTGCAGGCCTCACAGATGCTGCCTCGTTTTCCAACATTGGTGTCTAGCGGTGGGAAACATAGTATCCCATTCTGGTGCGCATTTATAGCATTTGATAAGTCCAGTTTTGCCACACATTACCTATGCAGTAATGAGCAAATGGAAGAGCGCAAGGCTCTGAGAAGGGTTCAAAGTTTTGGTTAGGTGAACTAAAAGTATGGGAAAGGAAAGCCCCGCGCACATACGTGTCATGTGAAGATATTATGGTTGAAATGTAAACTGTATTGATATGACCGCGCTATGTTGATTATCATGTGCTAGCGGGATGGTGCTTCCCAGGAAATGATTGCATACAAATGTTCTGAGCCATATTGTACACCTTTGAACCCTAACACTACATACACTACACCTGCATGAGGAGGGTTTCTCCTCAAGAGAGAGGGACAGCAACTGATACCTACATCACAGGTGGGGGTGTAGGGGTGGATTGACCTTTGTGGGGGACAGGAGAGAGAGGGGGTCCTGGGAGATTCCCGCACTTTTTAAGGGCAGGGAGGGTTTCCACAGAAGGGGCCCCAGGTATTCTTCCCCCGCTGAGAGTTTACTTGCCATTGGCGCAGGCCAAAAAACTGGAAGGGTGGGGCAGGAGGTTTCTTTACCCCGGGTAGTAACGCCCCAGGGGTTCCCATGGTGGGGACCCCAGGAACTTTTCCCACGGTGGGAGGAGGGTGTGGTAGAGTTGGGTGTCCGGCAGGCCCCCAGGTTAACTGGTGGGGAGGTGAGCGACCCAGGGGTGGCCCCTGGTAAGGGGTGGCCCCAGAGGAGGGTAGTTCTTGAGTGATGGTGTGTAGTGGTAGCCCCTAGGTACCCTAGGTGGGCTAGGTAACTGACCCAGTGGAGAGCTGAGTGGGGGTGATGTACTCCCTGGTTTCCAGGTGAAGGGTTGGTGGCGGACCCTGAGGTGTCAGGGTCCGGTGAGTGGTTACCCCGGGGTGGCCCATGGTGATGGGTGGCCTCAAAAGGTGGGGTAGTGCTCGAGCTAGGATGTCACCCTGGAGCTTGTGTGGTGAGCCTGAGGTGGTGGCTGGGCGATGCCTGGCCAGGTGACCAGTCAGGTAGGTCCTAGGGGACTTGTATCCCAGGACCGGAAGCATGAGGGTGTTCCCCAGCTCGATGCAGGAGGTGGACTTCTGCAAGGTAGTACCACCCTGAACACAGGTGGGGCCTATCTTAAGTGACGGGACCCTGTGGTTCGCAATGGGGTGGTGCAGGCCTAGCCGGGATCTTTAGGGTCCCTGGCTTGGTGTGGTCATACTACCCTGAAGGCAGGTGGGGCCTATCTTAGGGAGGGGACCCTGCTCTTCATAAGGGGTGGTGCAGACCATCCAGGGACCATGTAGGTCCCTGGGCGGTCTCCCAAGGTGCTGCTGGGAGACCGGGGAGGGCCATGAGAGGTGGGCCTGGGTCTAGCTAACTCGGGGCCCACAGGCTCTCTAAGGGTACTCTGGGAGGAGAGCGCGCCTCTCGGAGGGAAGGGTGCATAGGCCCTGTTCTCGCAGCGGAGAACAAGGAAGGGGTCTAGGTTCCCGGGGTAGTTTCCGTGTGGAGCTACTGACGGAGTGAATGAGCTGTAGGATGTCTGACGAGGCACCCTCAGTGTTCCTCCCTGGCACTGCCAGTGTGGTAGTGAGGCCGGTCTGAGGTCCTATCAGGGAGCCAGGCCAGTGGCCAAAGTGTGCTTTTCTGTGTGGGGAAAGCATGAGTGGCTGTGCTTTCTTTAGGGAAGCCAGTCGTCCCGAAAGGGTGGTGGCAGCAGAATGACCTCAGCGGCAGGCTGAGGGGGAGGGTCCAGAGAGGTTGCATCTTTGGGGTGCACGGATCTAATGGAGAGAGGGTACTGGTTGGAACAAACTCCGGAAGGGAGACCAGCTAGGGACCCCAGGGATGGGATGTAGACCTGTCCCGGAAGACCGCAACGGTGCTGAGGCACTGGACCCTTGTCCAGAGAAGGGGTAGGCATAGTGTTGCATGCCCCAGGGCAAAGGTGGGCCTAGTGAGGCCAAGTCCATGTAGACCATGAGTGACCTAGAGGTATCTAACCTAGAGCCCAGAGGGTTCTTAGGGTAGTCTGGGATCCCTGTCATGGGTGGAGATTTCATGGATGGGAGGAGTAGGTGGTCTGAGCGGATAACTGGTGAGTAAGGGGGGTCTGGTCAGAACCCCTTATAACTAGTTATCGCTGACTACGGGACGAATACCCATGTAGGGTGGCTACTTCTTCCCTGTAGGAATCAGCTGGGCGCGGCGTGTGTTAGAAGGTGGTTCTGACTCTATGGGCCGCCCAGATTTTTCACTTTTTGAGCACCTAGGTGTTGAGGTTTTACTGGGGGAGAGCCTCATAAATTGGGACTCATCCACAGTGAACTCATGATGAAAGAGACTGCATGTGGATTTTACTGGTGTCCCCCTAGCTTGACTAGCCGCTGCGCAGCAGCTGGAGTAAGGGGCACCGGGCTGGTTACATGCAGACACCTGTGTACATGCGTGTGCACACGTGTAGGGGCTGCGCAGGGGAGATTCTCGGCGTGCGCAGTCCAGGAGCAGCTACAAAGTGAAGGGTGTGGCAGGACTTATGCAGAATTGGGTGGTGACACGGAATAGGCCTTATACGCTAGGAAGGAACATGCCAGGGAAAGTCAGTGTGCTTTACTGTGTTTTTCACTTCATTAGTCCCCTATGGGGATGTGGAGCCCATGTGCTAGATTAACTTCCCTAAGGCCTACAGATTCCAGACAAGCACTAAAGTCCACTGTAGCGGATGTGAAAAGGAGTATTCTGCGTAGTCCCAAGTCATATTTGTACTGCTTTTGGGTCGTCCAGAAATGTCACATCTCTCTGAGTCAGTCATAACCAGGGCCAGGCTGAGGGCTGACCTCAGCTGGACGGATTGATAACCTTTTCTTCCACAAGCTAAGGCCTCTCCACGAAGAGAAGATGGGTGGGGCTACAGGCTCATCCATCAGCAGCTATCACTGGGTGCCAGGCACCAGGCTGCACCAAGGGGGGAAGGCAGCCAGAAAGGAAGGGCTCGTGTTTCAGAGACCATGTGGCCAGAGACCCTGGACGACGCCATTTTGAACAAACGCAGAGGCTGGACAAGGAGGAGGGAGCAGGGGCAGGGAAGTGATGTGTCGCTGTTTGATAGGATCAACAGAGACTTCCTGCCAGCCCCCTACTCAACTTTTTAAAAAGTGCGTACACAGGAGGAGAGCTCTCTCTGGGGTGTGGTCTGCGGAGGCTGAAGGTGCTGGAGCCTGGCGCAATGGGCAGTTGGAAGGAGGAACCCCCTGACTGTCCCCCAGGGCCCTGCCAGCACCAGAAGAAGAGCCCAGGACCAGTGCACAGAAGCAGGGGCCTCTGTGCAGGGAGAAGAGAGGCCAAGGAGGAGAGACAGGCGAAAGGCTGGCGCAGGGAGCCAGTGAAGACAGCTCCCTGCCGAATCCCCCCTCTCAGAGACCCCGAGGGCGAAGGAGAGTGTTCCCCGTGGCTGGGGCTGGCCACCAGGAGCGAAAGGACACAAAAATGGGGCAGATCGGACCCCCAGGGGCTGAGATATGGCCCCCAGAAGGTGAGCGACCTTTGACCCCCACGAAGAGGAGGTCGGGGCCCCGAAGCAAAGCTGGGGAGCGTCGTCGCGCTCCCCGTGAAGATTGTGCCCTCTGGGGTGCCAGGAGCCCACCCTGGCCCCCGGCGAAGAAAAGGAAGGCGGGGGAGCGCCGTCGCGCCCCCCGCAAAAATGAGCCCAGGGGGCCCGGGAGCCCATCCCCGGGCCCCGAAGCAAAGTCAGGGAGCGCCGTCACACCCCCGTGAAGATAATACCCCCACGGGGTGCCAGGAGCCCACCCTGGCCCCCGCCAAAGCCGCCGAAGACGGGGAGCGCCGGCGCGCTCCCCGTGAAGAGGAGGGGGCGGGGCCCGGGACCCCATCTCCGGGCCCCGATGGTGGCCCAGCCGGGCGAAAACCAAGTCGGAGGGGCCGCATCGCGCCCCTCCGTAAAGATTCGGGGGCCCGGGATCCCATCCCCGGGCCGCGAGTGCAGGAAGGAGGAGGGGGGAGCGCCGCCGCACTCCCCCGAGGTCCACCGGGACTGGCGGGAACCTCCGGGTCTGCCCAGACCAGAAGACGAGTGCCGGCTCCTGGGGCAGCACGCGAGGGTGCTGGCCGGGCGGGGAGCCGGCGGGAGTCACCGGGGGTGGGCTCCCCGGGTGGCTCCCCACCAGGGAAGCCAGACGGTGTCCCGGGTGGGACCGGGTCCCCTTCGCCAAGGCAAGAGTTGCACGGGGCCCGGGTGGGACCGGGCCCCCACCAATAGCATGAGCGGCCGGGTGTGGGCTCCCCGAGCCGTAAAGAATTTACCTGGGGGTCCGGGTGGGACCGGGCCCCCCACCCAGCGTGGAAGGCGGCGCGGAGCACCAGGTGGATCGCGGCTCTCCCCGGCACAGCGGGAGAGCCGCTCATCACATATTCACGCCAAGGAGCACGAAGCGCCCCATAATGCCTTGCAAGGCATGGGGAAAGGATCGTTTTTGGTGCTTGGTGGCCCCCAGAGGAGGGGGTCACCCTCAAGAGTGAAAAAGGGTGCTGGGGGAGCTGCTGGAGAAGCGCAGTCTCCCCCCAGCACGTAGTTAAGTCCCACCCTAAGTTTCCTAGGGATTTGAAACGGATAACTCCTCAAGGGCTCAGCCGGCTTTATTACACCTTCTGTGCTGGAACTTTTGTTCTACAGCTGAGGGTGTATTGAGAAGTGCTTCATGGAGTGAAGGGCTGAGTTGGGGATGTCTGGAGAAGGGCATCCCTGGAGGTGAAGAGGTGTAATTGCACCAGAACTGCATTTACTAACAGGTTATTTCGTTTTAGAGGGACTGAAGGTCACATATGTAATGTGAAGTACCTGTGTAAGGTGATGTCATAAGCAAAGTGGGGTTATGTTGCCAGACATTCCTGCTAGGGTGTCTGGCTGTATATGCCTAACCCTGTGATTTCATCTGCGATGCCTTTAGGGGCTGTAATTGCAATGCATTCTAATGTCCAACAAAGGTGATGAGTATTGTCATTCCAGAGTAGTGCTTAAACATGTATTCTTGCTGCTGCGCTTAAGTGAGGAACAACCCAGACTGTTAGCCCTGAATATGTAGGGGTGCATATTGTATGGTCAATATAAGATGCTCAGTCAGGGTTATGTGTCACTAGGGCAGGTGAACCTATTTTTAATGCGTGTGGAGGTAATTGGGTGGGTCGCCACTGGGATGGTGCCAATGCGCAGTGCCCTCGCTCCAGGTTATGCGCAACACACTGCATTAGGGGGCAAGATGATGTGCATACATAGGAGTGGTGGTACTAGACCCCACCCCCCTTTTTGGGAGGGGTGGAGATGTTACGCAATGTCACAAAGTAATTCCAACAGCTTATGTATATTTGTAAATTGGTGCATAGTATTGAGTAGTGTGTGTGTTTAATAAATGTACTCTTACTTTTATAAAGCAAAGTACAGACTGGACAATCAATTATTGAGTGTTATTTCTGCGCACCTGCAAATGGCGATTACTAGCCCACACCACCTCCCTTGAGTAAAGCCTCAGACTGCTCTGCAACGCTACCCTCTGAGAGTCAGGCGCTACATTTGGGTGTTTGGTTCCCAGTGAAGGATAAATGTAGTCATGTTATTTGTGCAGGCCTCACAGATGCTGCCTCGTTTTACAACATTGAGTCTCTGAGATGTTGCACCTCTCTATTCACCATCCGCCAAGAGCTAAAAACATGGTTATTTTAAGTCTCCTTCCTAAGCTGTCTTGCCTGTCCTCTAAGCGCTGGGAAACCCTATGGGTAGCTACTGCTATAAGAACTCAATAATAATAATAATAATAATAAAATGCATAGAAGGTGTGACAGCATTGTCAGACAAAGAAAAGCACAGAATACAATCAAATAGAGATACATCCTAAATATTACTTTGTGATCAGTTTGCTTATTTGTAATAATGTTAGAGAGTGAGCAACACCAGGGATTCAGTCTTCCATGGTTTTCCTGCATCACACTGCAGCTTTAAGGAACGAGCTGACCCTCAAACATACCTATTGGCTGTTCAGTAACTAAAGATAAAATAGCGCTTTTCTACATGTCCACTGCCCTAAAGAGTTTAATAAGAGCTTAAGAAAGTGTCGAAACAAAGTCCTGCAGTCCTCCCTGAAGCATAAAAGCCACCATACTGTTCCTTCTCTGAAGCAGAAAAGAAGGGATCTCTCTCAGTGTGTGAGGTCTAGGGTCAGGTACAGTACAGGTTCAGCAGGTGCCAAGGACCTATAATACCCCACCCAGAATACTTACTTAGTTTAATATGCAGCCTTTTTGTCAAACAACGTTTTGAGAAATGGCGCCTAACCCTTGGATTGTCATCCCTATTGATGCTCGAGGGGGCTGTGAAAAAGGCAGACAGTTCCATTGCTCAAAAGGTTTTTGAAATATAATCGATCCATGTTTTTTTACAGCCCTTGTCCACACTGAGAGTCGGTGATAATATCTCTACAAAGAGAAGCATCAGGATTAAGCCACATGCTAAACCACAACAACAGGGGTGCCAACTTTACTTTGTCCGAAATGTACTGCAAGTTGAGATCCGAGTGCATGATGAAATTTGAGCTAGAGGGAGTGAGATAGATAATCCTCCAACATACACGATTTTCCTCGGCTTGGACGGGGGAAACATTAAGATATCCCCAAACCCCAGCACCGTATAGGGCTGCGGGAATGCACTGAGGGGCATATTCTCAAGGAGCCATCGCTGTGTTAACGGCACTTTATCGCAGCCAAAGTCGAGATAAATGTATCGCAACATTCACAAGCTGGTGCTAACAGCCCATAACACCAGTTTACCTGTGAAAGCATCCTCAAAAAACATCGCCACAGATGACCCCTGCAACTATCGCTAATGAGATGCAGAGTAGGCATTCCCGAGCAAAAACCCGCGACAACACCACACCTCAACATTCTCAACGAACAGCCCGATCAGCGATAAAACCACAAAACAGGCGATCAGGCACATTAGCAGCAGGAATCTAACACCTGCACTGACCTGGTGCAAAGTCGGAGCACAGCCTGCACCACAAAATGGAGCCCAGCCCAGAGCCACACCTGAAGGGCAACAGATGCCATGGAGCCACTGAACATGCGTCCCGGACACCAAAGAGGGCCACAACACCCACCGCACCACCCCCAGGACCACACCCCCCCGGGCCCCACCATGGGCACCCCCCACCTCCCCCGGATCAAGACACAGCACATCAACTGCACGGAAACATGAACACAAGCACCCGCCTGATGTCGCACAATTGCAACAATCAACATACATGTGCGCACTGAGATCCTGATTCATACATACACCATTGAAAGACCAAACAAAATGTCACATTCTAATTCGTCACCAAACAACTATCCTGAGGAGTCATGGCGGGGCATCCCTGGACAAACTGTGACTCCCAGCCTGCAAGACAATACCCAAGATAAGAAGGTGTGTCAGGCACCCATCAAAGGACAGGGAGAGAGAGAAAGAGAGAGAGAGAGAAAGAAACAGACAGAAAGAGAGAGACTGAACAAGGAGCGCAAGGCCAATCGGGCCCTTGGCTCATGCAAACATGCCAACAGCTGCGTGCGTATCGAACTCTGTGCACCACAAATCACAGGCCTGGCATCAAAGTCAGCGCGTACTCCACATCACAATTAAGACATGCAAGCAGTAGTCAGACGAAAATCAGGAATGAAAGCACCTTTGTCTCAACACACAAGGCCCAAGGCCAACCAAACCCCCGACCTTGGTCCTGAATGCGGCTGGCACACCCTGCGTGAGATACCATACCAGCCTCCGACGACTCCCACACCACGAACTGCGCTAATGAAACACCAACATGCCTACACCCCACACACACTTGTCCCTGCACGACCAGCACCTGCAAGGGATGCCCTTGACACATTGTCAAGAACTACCCATACGTACAAACGTCGCACACACATACAACTCATTGCCCAGAGCTGTGGCATATCGTCCACCGAACACCCGCCGGTCAGACGAGTGCCAGTGCCACAAGACCAACAAACACAATGGCCGGCATTCCCGGGCACATGCACAACCCCTGTCACGTGGAACTGTACCGTGCCCGAATGCTGCATCTGTTGGGATCCCTGCCAATGGCAGTGTTGCAAATCAGTTTCCGTCTGAGTTTCCGTCTTGCCTACATCACCTGCATCCAGCCCTGGTTCCACTGTCGATCATGCACATTCGAGTGGCCCATGGAGGTCTGCCTATCCAACGCAACCGTAGCTGAATTGGATTATGACCTGACAGTGCGCCACCTGTTGGCCCACCAACAGGAGTGTCACCTGGATAGCCGTGGATGGGATGCACTGATCCTTGGCATATGTGCTGGCAGTTGCGCATGGGAGAATGCACAACTCCTCGTGTGCAGTGACCACATCCAGGCGCTCCCCTATTGGGCTGTGTTGCGGATTGGGGAAACGGCGTGGACTGAGCACATCTACCCGGACCAGTTAATGGATTGGCTCACTCTGGTGTTCCTTGAACCCGACAACGACGTACTATTGGAACACATTGCCCATGAAGCTGCGCTGGCATTCATGGGTGAGTAACTACGTCCCTGCAGCCACATCAGATTGTCACCCACAGCACTGCTCCCAACACCTTGTAGCATCGTGGGGAATGTACCCACATCCCACCACAACAGAGGACATGTCTGCCTTCGTCTGGACTCTGAATGCATGTGCGTGGTACTGCACGTGTGTACACACACCTGTGGAAGGTGATGCAGTTCCATGGTCGGAGCAGCACAGCGTCGTCTGGCAACGTTACCAAGTCGGACACACTGCTGGGGGAGAGTACACACATGGCAATGTAGCACGACATGTGAACTTGTCGGACCCTTTCACCTGATCACTGTCAGCAGAGCAGACAGTCGGCGCAGTCGGGTGGCAGAGCACTATGCAGACCCCATGGGCTGTAAGTCGTGCCCCTTCACACGGGGCAATGGGCATACGCCAAACAACACATGACTCGTCCAGCAAGGCAAGGTGGGCTGAGACCGTTGCCATCCGTGATGATTGGGGTTCATTTTTCCACCCCCATTTCCTGCACCTCGACATGTACCCATGCTGCGTGTAAGTGTCTTAAGCATGTCCCTGCCTGTTGTGGCTGTTGCCTTGTCCGTACTGACACGCACATGCCAATAAAGTCT
Source organism: Calotriton arnoldi (assembly GCA_963921515.1). Lineage (NCBI taxonomy): Eukaryota > Metazoa > Chordata > Amphibia > Caudata > Salamandridae > Calotriton > Calotriton arnoldi. The sequence continues at coordinate 655,214 of CAWUFW010008329.1, read as the reverse complement.
ACGCAACACCACTGGTGTCTAACTGTGATGAGTGTTGATTAGATTGACCACTCATGTGCCACAATGAGCATCGTCCCTACACATGGAGGAACTGACTGACGCATGTACAATGGGGTGGGTCCCTTCTGACAGCTCCACCTCTGTGAGCCCGACATTGTTTTGGGAGAGTTGCTGGTAGACCTGTGCTCTTACGTGTCTTCAGCAATGTGAGTATGGTGTCCAACCTCTGACCATGTTGAGCAATGTTATGAATCATTACAGAATGTGTCCACACAGATGTGTGTGAGTAGGTATGCGACGTGAAGTTCTGTCGTCACATGTGATGTAGGACACCACTTCTGGCCTGCTACCGATTTGGTCATTCCTACACACAGCCCTATTCAAGACATGGACCTGTGCCTACGTTGGGGGTTGTGAGTTTGTTGCTAATGTGCAATGGGGACACAGCCAGTACCCACCTTCACAGTCATCCAATTGGCCATGTGTCTAGGGGATGAGCATGCGCATTGATGTCATTTACCAGGGTGTACCTTCTTGTGCAATCATTGTCCCTACATCCAGCCATACTTCCATACGTGAGTGAACATAGTCATGACACATCTGCATGATTTTGAATGTTTTATTCACATTTTGGCGAATGACGGAAAGGGAGCTGTACATGGCCATCCAAGCCCACATAACATGGAAGCCCAGTGGTGGGCCAACCAGAGTCCTTTGGGCATTGAAAATTGATTTGGAAGAGGGGGAGTGCAGTCCGCAGCAGGATTGCTGTGTAATTGTCAAGCAGTGGAGATATGGCAGTCCGTGTCGGGGTCCAGGTGAATGTCGCAGAGTGTTCCGGGGGTCAGTGGAAGGGGTTGTCCCAGGGCATGATGCATGGGGCAGAGCCAGGCAGGGCAAGACATATGGAGGTGATGGATGCTACTGCCTCCTTCCTCACACAGTAGTTACCATCCACATCTTACTCCTCTGATACTTCTTCTGTGTCGGGTGTGTCCGGTGTGTGTGGCGGTGTAATGGCTGCATCACTGTGTGCCACTGACACATCAGGGTGCGAAGGCGATGGGGCTGCATCACTGTGTGTCACTGACACATCAGGGGTCAGAGATGTGTGTGTCGAGGTTCCTGCAGCAGTCATCTGGAACAGGCTCAGTGGCAGCAGTGGCAAGATGAGGATCTGCAAGGCATGGAAGATCGCAGCTACATCTCGCTGGTGTTCAGCAGTGGCAGCCATACTTCCAGCCTGCATCTGATCCATGGTCTCCATTGTCCTCCACATCTGTGCCAACTCTGTGCTGTCATCGCTGGAGCCTGTCTGCCTAGACAGTTCCTGTATCCGAGTAATGGAACCAGCGATGTCAGCCAAGGATTGTTGGTGGGCATGGTGCGGACAGTGGGTATCCGTTAGGGACTGTAGGTGCTCCCTGATGGGACTCAGGCACCCACGTATGGCATAGAGTTTGGCTGCCATGAGGTCGAAACCCAGCCGCAGCTGATCTGCCATCTTCTCCTGGCACCCTAACACACGGAGTTTGAAATCCATGTGTTGGTCGTGGGGGTCCTGGGAGGCAGCTGTGGTGGTGTGTGCTTCCTGCTGTGTGGTCTGTGCAGGGTGTGGGCTCACTGCGATGCAGCTGGGCTGCCCTGCTCCTGGAGGTGGGGTGAGGAGGCTGTCCATGAGCCGTTGGAGTGTGTCTGGTCAAATGGGCAGGGTGTCCTCTTCATCATCACTGAAGAGATGTGTGGTCTGCTCTGCAGGAGGTGTTGGTTGTCCCTCTGCAATGTAAGGGGAGATGCAGGTTAACAGTGTGTTCCATGTATGTTGACGCATTGTGGATGTTTACATTCAGACTGCATGACGGTGTACATTGTGACTGTTTTGGTGTAGCTGGCTATTTGATGGGAGTCAGTGGACATTTCGACTACATGACGGATGTGTGGTTGTACTCGTACATTATCATCTCACAGTGTCATGCATTGCCAGATGTGATTGGCCAGTTTCTACGCACGAGAGGCACCAGTTGTGTCCTCTGTCCTGTGGTGTAGGGGTTGCACTCTGTCCCACATTGTCTTCAATGTTGATGTACTGTGATTGCTATGTGTGTGTGCTGCATTGTTGGCGATTCGTCCCTGCAGCTCTGCATTGGCAGACTCTTATCCCTTTGAGTCGGTGTGCATTTGACTTGTGTGCTTTTCATGGGCAGGGATGTTTGCGACTTGGGTCATTTGTGCTACTGGAGATATTTGGTACTCTTGTGCATTGTTTGTCTGCAGATGTGTTCTTGACGTCATGGCTTGTAGGTGCACGTGGATGTGTCAGAGTGTGACATGCTCCTTTATGGATAGGGTACACACTCAGCCACCTCAGTGTCGTCTCATGCACCATGTCATGTATTGTGACTTCAGCCATGCTATCTGTCATGCAGTGTCACTTGCATTGTCAGTGTGGCTCACAGAGCCGCTGCTTTTCTGGATTCAGCACATGTGCATGGGTAGGTTGTGGCATTGGTGATATGGAGGGGGCCCATTTGTGCACATAGTGGACGGGGGCCTACTTGGTGTTTCTATGTGTGCTGCAGTGTGCCAAGGGTATCAGGGACATGTTCCACACTCATTGCGGGTGTGCAGTGTGCTGCACATGATTGTGCATGTGTGCCATTGTGCCCATATGCCCCCGTCCCCCCAGTCCCTGGTGGTTACTCACCCTGTTGCTGTTGGGTCAGGTCATTTCGGGCTGTGTCCAGACCGCCAACTCCTTGCACCATCTCCCCACTGATGACTATGGCCACCATTTCCTCCAGCTCATCCAGCTCCTCCTGTGGCGCAGGATTCCCACCTCCAGTCGCCTTTGCTGCCTTCATGTTGGCAACGAGTTTCTGTTTGGTTTGGCTGTGCACTTCATGCCAGCGCCTCTTGGCATCCTCAATTGACCTCCTCGACACTCCGACTGCATTCACTTTGGTGACGATGGACTGCCATATTTCCGTTTGTGTTGCCAATGACGCAGTGGAGGTGACGAACAGTTGTTGGTAGTATTCTATCACCTCTGTGACGGTGATCTGGTCTTCCTGCGGACTGAACCCCGTCTTCCTCTTCCGCTTCTCCTTGCCCTCCCCCGAACAGGGGGTTCCATGCTGGTCCTCCGTGGGGTTTGTGGAGTTCGGCTTGTCCTCTGCACTAGGTCCGGGTGCATCCATGGTGCTACACAGTTTGGATTGGTTTTGGGGTTGGTTTTTTGTTTGCTTTTATAGTGCATTTTCACGCATGACGCGTGGGTATTGCAGGCCTGTCGCTGGTTTTCGCTGATTTTGGTATCGCGCTTTGTGGCATCGCAACTTTTTGGGCGGTCGTGTTTCGCATTTTTTGTTTTTCGCGTTAGTTTTTACGCGGGCAATTGGCGGTTATCATGCTGCTATTGCATGGTGCCGAGGGGTTGGGAATTGAATGTTAAGATGGTGTTATTTTCTCGCGATGGACTGCGATATGCAAGGTTGCGTTAAGCTACATTTGCAATGATTATCCCACGTTCTTGTGAATATCCCCCTGAGCGTTATAAATATTTAAAAGATTGTCCCTCTCACCACGGCCTTTGGTAGATTAAAAACTGCGCCAGCCGCTCTGCTAAGCTTGAGTAATAATTAAAAAATTGCATGGCATAACTAAACGTTTTGGTATTTAAAAAACGTCACAATAAATAGTCATACCTGTAAATGTTTTACTTTTTTTTTATTTCAAGGCTATAATGACCAAAGTTAGGTGGCAACATGTTTTTGCATTTAGTTTTGTGGCATATGTTTCGAATAAAAAAAAAAAAAAGAATTACACGTCACATCAGATTGCCAATGCCAGACATATTGGCTTTGCCAATGTTTGCTTATTAGACTATTGTCTATGTTAAATTTCTGCTTCTCTGTAGAAAACAAGATTGTTTTCTCTGCATTACTTAGGTATGATCTGACTGCTTCAGAATTGTTTTTTCTAAAAGTTTCATCATTGATTAGGATCAGTTTTCAAGATGGTGGAATATTACAGTCTGTTATACACCAAAAAGTTCAGCTAAATTTGAAACACTTAGGAGTTATCTTCCAATGAGTTTTCAAAATCATTGCAGAAAGAGATTGTAAGGGGAGAGAGCTAAATGAGAAAAATGAGAGATGGTGAGAAAGGTAGAAAACTAATCAAGGCTTAGGACCAGTGCTTAATTTGTAAAAAAATAAGTGCTGGGTCTCTCGTCAGGAGGCAACTGCAGCTTGCACCACACATTGCCCACACCAGCGCTGCCAAAGGCAGTACCAACACCGTTACTAATCATTACACTCTTACAAGTGTGACAATTCAGTCTACTCTAGGCCCCCAAAGCTATAAGAATAGCTTGGGCGGCAGTCAATAGTCATTTTTAGCAGCGCCACCATGTGGCAGACTGGTACAAGCCCTGGTGTTGACAATTAAGTGCTGAGCACCGGAATCCACCAGTTCAAATTAAGCTCTGCTTGGGGACTGATTTACAAAGCAAAAACTACTGATTTCAGTGAAAAATCCAGAAAATAATTGACTAGCGGAGTTTTCTCCACAATGCCATCCATCATCTTTGGATCCTAAAAAAATCCCACATTTGTTTTCTTTGAGCATGTTTACATTTGTTTTCACCTAACTAACTACTCTGAGGGGCATATTCACAAGGGCTTATTGCCGAGTTATCAGCACCTTAACGCATCAAAATTGGAGATAGATTTAACGCCCCATTCACAAGCGGGTGCAAACTGCAGACAACGCCAGTATTCCCGCGATAACTGCCGCAAAATTTACCTCCACGGGTGACACCACCAACTAACCCTAATGAGATGCAGAGTAGGTGTTCCCGTGCAAAAACACACGAAAACACCACTACACCACATTCACAACGAACTGCCAGATCTGCGATGCGAACCAAAAACAGGCGATAAGCCGCGGTAGCAGCAGGGATTTAACACCTGCCTTCTGATGGTGTTAAGCAGGATGACTACCTGCAGTACGAAAGGGAGCCCAGCCCAGAGCCACATCTGAAGACCCACAGATGCCATGGAGACAATGATCATGTAGCTCGGAGACCCATGAGGGCCACAACACCCACCGCAACCACTCCCAGCCCCCCCCAGACCCCCCTCCGGACAAACACATACTGTGCATGACAGAAGAGCCACCAAAAGCGCATGATGTCGCACAATGACAACAAGAAACACACATGTGTGGTCTGAAGAACAAGAAACAGTCACTCATCATTGAAGTAACAACCAAAAACTTTATTGAAATACAACACAAAACACCAATGCGGAAGACTCCTGTCGGGTCCGTCCGGGACAATCTTGATGTCACAGCCTGGAAAATAAAGCACAAAATCAGAACGTGTGTCATGCGCACAAACAGAGAAGGAAAGAAAGGCAGAGAGAGAAAGAGAGAGAAGGAAAGGAAGGGAGAGAGAGAGAGAAGGAAAGGGAGAGAGAGAGAGAGAAGGAAAGGAAAGGAGAGATAGCGAGAAGGAAAGGAAGGGAGAGAGAGAAGGAAAGGAAGGGAGAGAGAGAAGGAAAGGAAGGGAGAGAGAGAGAAGGAAAGGAAGGGAGAGAGAGAAGGAAAGGAAGGGAGAGAGAGAGAGAGAAGGAAAGGAAGGGAGAGAGAGAGAGAGAAGGAAAGGAAGGGAGAGAGAGAGAGATAGAAGGAAAGGAAGGGAGAGAGAGAGAGAAGTAGGGACACTGCCGCCCCCGCGCACCCAGGCACCACTGCTCACCTGCTGCCACCAGTGTGCCTCCAACCACGTGCTGGTATACACTGCAAGCCACCAGGTCTGCAATCTGTAATCGAGGCCAGAGTCAATCATGGCAGAGTCCATCTCACTGCACACGGCAACAACGCCTGTCCGTCCCTGCGCACACATGCCGCCGCACCCTACCCCTTCCCGCCGGCCAGCGCTGGCTGTCCGCACTTGTGCACCCAGGCCCCACTGCTCACTGGCCACCAACGGTGTGTCCACCAGTGGGCACACCACGTGCCTGTGCAAGCTCCAGGCCCAGGTCCCGCTATCATGGCATGCTCCACATCATGTGGACCCGCACCGCGGCCCAGCAGGTCCCACACATGACGCTGAGTCCTGAGGCATCAATGGCAGAGACCACATCAGTGCACACGTCATCATCGCAGGCTGCACACCCGCTCAGCAATTTCGGTGCCACTAACCCTGTGCAACCCCAGTCAGCGCCACGTGGTGGTAGGCCCATGACGGCCGCAAGGCTTTGGGTGCCACTAACCCTGTGCAACCCCAGTCAGCGCCACATGGTGGTAGGCCCGTGACGGCCGCATGGCTCCGGGTGCCACTAACCCTGTGCGCAACAACTCATGGGCCCTTTATGATTGAGAATCGTGGAACGTCCGTCATCCAGTCACCACCGACAGTGGGGAATGTGACATTGTCGGACCCTTATATTGGCGGGGTCACATGGCCTGTGATGCCTGTGCCTGATTGGTGTGGTGTGTGTGCAAACCTGCCCTCAGGGAGTGCCCGTGACATGCTGACAACTAGACCAGCGACCTGCAGACCACTAGCGTGTAAACCTGCAACTTGTAGCTATGTGGACCCCCCCTCGGAGCGTAAGCAGAGTGGTCTGGCCTGGCGTACGCCGGACCAGCGCAGGGCTTGCAACAATGACTCGGGGGCTCTGGGCATGGTTCAGTCCATGTCCGGACAAGGAAGTGACTAATGCGTGTGTCCCTGTTGTAGTGTCTACGGCACCCGGAACGCAATCGGCAATGTAGCACACTGTGACTGGAATCCCACTAGATGAGCATCATTGACGTTAGGGGGAATCACTGACCCTACATTCATGCACACATTCATACATAAATGATGAAAGACATGACACAGCAGTGCGTTTCTGAATGTTTAATGCACATCCAGTGGAGTTTTGCAGCTGGAGCAGTACAGGGCCATGCCAACCCCACTTCCCAATATGGGCCCATGGAGGGCCAGCCAGAGTCCATCGGGGAATGACAAGTACAGCGGAAGAGGAAGGGTACAGTCCGCAGTCTGGTTGTCGTGTCATTGGTCACCAAACAGGATATGGCAGTCCATGTTGCGGTCCAAGGTGAGTGCCGCAGAGTGTATCGGGGGTCAGTGGAAGGTCATGGGGCCATGTGCGGCACCAAGCAGCAACAGGCCAGGTGGCGGACATGAATGCTAATGCCTCCTTCTGATCTCAAGCCCATCCAGGTCGTCGTCCTCGGATGTGTGCTCTGCCCCACCTGTGGGTGGTGCAGTTCCGGCTGCGGCACTGTGTGCCACTGACACATCAGGGGCCGGAGGTGGATTGTGGGCGCACTGTGTGGCAGTGACACATCAGGTGCCGGAGTGGAAATGCCTGCCGCACTGTGAGGCACTGACACACCAGGGGGCGGAGATGTGGCTGGTGTAGGAGCAGCAGCATTCATCTGCACCACGCCTTGTGGCAGCAATGCCATGATGAGGACATGCAGGGCATTGTAGATCCCAGCTTCATTTTGCTGATGTGCAGCGGTGGCTGCCATCCTTTCCGCCTCCATCCGCACCATGTCCTCCATGAGCCTCCGCATGTGTGCCAGCTCACGGCTGAGATCGCTGGAGCCACTCTGAGCGGACAGGTGTTCTTGTCTCCGAGTCATGACTCCAGCGATGTCAGCCAGGGATTGTTGGAGACCATGGAGCAGCCTGTGGGTGTTCGTTAGGGACTGGAGGTGGTCCCTGATGGGACTCAGATACCCGTGGATGGCGTCAAGTTTGGTAGCCATGAGGTGGAACCCCACCCGCACCTGCTCAGCCATCTCCCTCTGGCCCTCAACACATGGCGTTGGAAGGCCATGTGTTGTTCGGGGGGGTCTTGGGAGACAGCCGGGGTTGTGGGTGCCGCCTGCTGGGTGGTTTGTGGAGTGGGTGGGGTCTCCTCGATGCAGCTGGGCTGCCCTGGTCCTGGAGGTGATTGGCGGATGAGTTCAATGATGTCTTGGAGGGCTTGGGTGTCGATGCTGGTGGTGTCCTCCTCGTCATCAGTGAAGAGTGGCTGGGACTGCTCTGCAGGAGGTGTTGACGGTGCCCCTGCAATGTGAAGGGGAGATGCTGTGTTACAATGTGTCCACATGTATGTAGCCGCATGGTACATGTTCACATTCAGACAGCATGGCAATGTACATTGTGACAGTCTGTAGATCAGGGCCATGATCCAGCGTCATTGTGGGTGTGCACTGTGTCTGCTTGATTGTGCATGTGTGCCATTGTGGCCATCTCCCCCCGTCCCCCCAGAACCTGGTGGTTACTCACCCTGTTGCTGTTGTGTTGTGTCATGTCGAGCAGTGTCCGGTGCCCCGACTCCTGCCACGGTCTCCACACTGATGACTGTCGACACCAGCTCCTCCATGTCATCCAGCTCCAGCTGTGGCACTGGGCTCCCACCTCCAGTCTGCATTGCTGCCTTCTGGTTGCCTGCGAGTTTCTCCTTGGTTTTGCGCTTGATGTCAATCCATCGCCTCTTGACCTCGTCCATTGACCTCTTGTGCTCTCCGACGGCATTCACCTTGTCCACGATGGACCGCCATATTCCATTTTTGGTGCCCAATGACACATTGGAGGTGACGAACAGTTGTTGATGGTGTTCTATCACCTCCGTGACCAGGATCCTATTCTCCTGCGGACTGAACTTCGTCTTCCTCTTCTTCTTGTCTTGCCCTTCCCTGTCCCCGAGGTCCCAGGCTGGTCGACCGGGGTGCTTGTGGGGTTCCGCTCGCCCTTTGCGCCTGCTCCGGCTGCCTCCATGGTGCTTCGGTGTTGGTTATTTTGTGTTTGTGTGTTTTTTCTACTTTTGTATTGATTTTCCCGCCTGCCGTCTGTGTATAGCAGGCCTGGCGCTGCTTATCGCTGATTTCCTCATCGCGGTTTGGCCCATCGCATGTTTTTTTGCGTTGGGGTTTGGGTTTTTATCACCGTCGTGGTTGTTTTATCGCGGACATTGTCCACGTTTTCGGGAGACTATCGCAAGGTACCGCCGTGTTGTGAATTCCACGTTAACACAGGGTTTTTTCCCACAATAGACTGCGATGTGTAAAGTTGCGTTAACATTTTTTGGAGATGTTTAGCGCACATTCTTGTGAATATCCCCCTTATTGTGACTGGATTACTATAACGCTATCTCCACTCTACCACAAGCAACAAATGGCTTAACAGTAGGCAATGTGAAAATTCATGAATTTTGCAAACGTTGCCCTAGTGTGAAATTTGTGAATTTTGATTATTTTCAGGTATTATCTGTAGCCCCTATTATTAAAAGAGAACATGGTCGTAGAAGTGAAATTGATCAACGGGCACGCCAGGCTTCCATTTTACAAGGACCACAGTTTCCATTAGCATGGTTCGGGATATACTCAAAATGGAAGATTTCTGTCACTTATAACTTTCAATTTATGACCGGTTTCATGTAAAAGCCTAAAGTACAAACGCATTAGTAATTGCAGAAAATCAGCGAACAAGTTTCCCCAACTCGTTTGAGTACCGTTCCCAAAGTGAGACAGCGTGTGGATGGGAACTAGCAAGGCATTCAGAATGATTTAGAAAGTGTTTACCACATCAGAGTAAAAGCATTTCGGCCCATGCAAACCTTGCTATTGACAAACTGTCAGCATTGCCTTAGCCTAGGTGCGTAACAGTTTGTAGCTCAAAGACATCTTTTTAGTTTAGGCACATAGGGACAGATTTACAAGGCCCTTGAGCCACTTTTGCGTCACTTTTCCCATGTTAAAAATGACGCAAAAGTGGCGCAAAGGCCTTGTAAATCTGTCCCATAGTTTTTAATTAGCAACCAAAATGCCAAATTAGGGGCTTATTTACAAGCCCCTTGCGCCACTTTTGCGTCATTTTTAACATGGGAAAAGTGATGTAAGGGTGGCGCAAGAGGCTTGTAAATAAGCCCCACAGTACACTTTTCAAACTAATCAACACAAGATCGTTGTTACTGCAACGCCATTCTATATGCACTGCTAAAAAAAAGTACTTTGCTGCTGCTTTTAAAGTGCGAACAGCAGCTAATGATAGGCAAATATGTAAGAAGCATCCAGGAGTTTGGGGGAGGTTTATTCCTCTGTTCAACATGAAATTTGCTAATAGGATCATTTTTCATTTACTCACGGGAACGGCATCTGTTGACGCTTGAACTCTCGTTTCCTCATTTAGAAAAATCTGCAAAGCAATTTCACGCCCAGGCATTTTTTTTGCAATTTTTAAGAGGTATAATGTGTTTCAGCGCCTGACAATAAAATGAATTCCATTAGGTGTAATTAAGCTGACAGCCCCAAATGCTTTCCCTTAAAACCGCTAATAGTTTGGTGTGTTTGGTAAATGTAATCACCCTAAAATATTGGTCCACCGTGAGGGAGCTCAGCTGATCGGGGCGAGAATTTTATGTAGGCTTTCAAGCAGCACATGTGGAAATTAAGGCAGGAAGTATGCTAGTTGCTCCCACAATGCAACGGGCAACAGATTAATTCTGCACAAGCATGCACTCATATTTGACCTCTAAGGTTATGACTCCAATTTTCACTTTATGGCTGCGGTAGTCAAACACTATTTAATTCCCATGTACATCCGCTGGATCCAAGGACTACAAATAAATTGAGTCTTATTTTTTTTCTCCTGACTCTATCTCTTTGATTTACCAGAGAAAATGCAAGTCCCTTTTCCGCAGTGATCATAATTCAGCACTCTGCACCTTGCTGAAAATGCAATTTTCTCTTCCTTCAAAGCATACTTTAGTGCTTCATGCAATCTGAAATTATTTTCAAATGAATATGTTTTCAGAATCCCAATCTGCCATATGGTATTATACAGTGTGCAGAATTCAGCACAATCCAATTTGTATAATGTTCCAGAAAAGTGTTCATTTCCATTTCAGCAATGGTTACAAAATGTAGAATCATTTAGCAGGTGTTATTTCCTTGTTTATGCAGCCTGCTAAATCAAGTGAGAACCTAGTTTACCCAACATCACCGTGAAGCAAAGTGGCAGGAATATTGCAGTTTCGCCTGTCAGGGATGTCATGAGAGATGCCGGGCAGTATTAGTGAGGATGTGGGAGGAATGACGTCGGTAATCTGTCAGCCTTTATAATTTATAATAGCCTCTATCCTTCACATCATAAAAATGCAGTTTTTTCAAGGAAAAACTTTTCTCCGCCCAACCAGAGATGTTTTAAGGCATAAGCAAAGTGTGCAGTGGCACTGAGCCCCCATAATCCAAGGGGCCCCGTGGAAAAGTGATTTTTCTCTTTATTTCACCTCTATTTCTTCAACTCAACCACACTCCCTTTCTCTATCTACCCCTACTTCTAACTTTTTTTGTCTCAACTCAGTGTCATCCAAAGGATTTTCGGGACTCCGGGCAAGACATATATCGGCTATTTTTGTGTGCCCCCGTTTCAGAAAGTTTAAGTAGAATTCAATAATATTGCTTGGTATTTCGTGGGCTTGAATTATCAGAATATGTGCAATCAAATTCAAAGTTGTTCTGAACGGGGACCGAAAGTGTGCCTTGACCAGGGCCCCAAACATCCTTAAGGTGACAATGAATCCGACTCCGGCATATAAATACTTACAAAGCACTTTTAATAAACTCAAAGAAGCTAACATAGAATTAAATGAAAACTGTGACTCAACAATTTATTAAAGCAAGTTTCAACCAGAATTATTAGCCATGATCATAAATTATTTGATGAGATTAAATATTATATAATTCCATAATTTACTCGCAGATTTCACCTTGCTTGCTTTTCCATCAAGGGGACCTGACTGAGCACATTGGTTTCCATCCTCCATGGTGGGTGGGGGTCAAGACTAATCTGCACAGGGTAAGATTGGTAAAACGGGCACTTGGGCAATGGCCGAGGGGCCGGTATCCGAGTTCCAGCCGGGGGCAGCCTGGGGGCCGATTTGGGTCGCATCGGTGCTGTTCGGATGCCGCCAGCGGCCCAGTGGGTGCCTGAGTGGCCTTTCTGGAAGCAGATGGGCCTCGGTTATCTCTGTTTTACCAACGGGGCGGAGGTGTCACTCCCTGTGTCTCCTGGGCCAGGTGTTAACACCGGCCTATTAATATATGCAGATTGAGCGGGGGTATGGGGTCTGAGCAGAAGTGGTTTCACTTTTTTTCATGTGTGGTTCACCAGTGTGAACTAATCCCTGCTTTTTTTTTAATCTAAGTGAAGATAAGAAAACATTCCTCTGTCAGAGACCCCGGCCCCCCTTCTTTTCATAAAACTTTACTGAAGCATTGTTTTGCGGAAAGGCAATCCGCAAATTTAGTCCACTTTTTTTAGCGTGCCCGGGCCGATTTTTTATCCCAATCCAACCCTGAATCTGCATATAGTGTTCCCTGCCTTTAATGGCACAGTCAAGCTAATAAAGTATGGAATATAATTTGACATGTCTAATTACCAGTGACTGACATTTAGTCAAGCATTCCATCTACTACTTTTTGGGGGTCTATGGTTCAACAACCAGGGCCCCAGCGATAATTGGAAAATACATTTTCTTAAAGACTATTTGTTAGAATCGGTCAGAGGACCATTGGCTTACTATCAATGTAAGCTCATAATGCACAGATTCAAACTTGCCTCAATGTATTTAACTCAGTTTTAAGACTATGGATGCCATGGAAGTTAATATTTATTTTAGCACCAGCTAAGAAGATATTAAAATATTCAAACATTATGCGAACGGGCTGAACTTTCTAATGCCCAAATATGTTAGTACAGGGAGGACTGTGCCTGCTATGCAGATCATTATAAGTGCTGTCACCAGTACAGGTCAATGACAGACAAAGGTGGAGTGAATGGCTGATAAGACGAATTTGAGAGTGAAACTATTCCACTACTGTCTCTCTCTAATGCATTTACAGAAGCCAGGTACACCCCCAACTGCTGCATGATGCTTAATGGTCAATGTGGGACAGTTGGTCTGGCAGGGAGGAAGACTGACTGGACGAGCAGGAACATGTTCAAAGTGGTACAGGGCATGTGTCCTGTGGGGATGTTTTACCTGGCCCCTCTTCACAACCTTGCCACTCCAGGATAAAAAGGGAGGGGAGCTGTTAATGCATTTTATATTAATGCATCGGCTCACATGGTGGTTCTAAGTCAGTGATGCACTCGAAGAAGAAGAAGAAATGTTATTTGATTCAGACCTCAACTGAGGTCAACAAATACAAATACATAAATATAGAACATTTTTCATTGTATTTTTCAAACGACTTTAAAAGCTCTTTATAAGCTTAAACAGGTTATAGCAATTTGGGGTCCTCAAGTACATAGTACGTAAGTTAAAAACTATTAAATGTGTGCACTTTAAAACAGTTTTAAAAAAACACTTTAAAAACTTAACCCCTTCGCTGCTAGGCCTTTTCCCCTCCTGTGCTAAGCCTTTTTTTGGCTATTTGGGGTAGTTCGCGCTTAGGGCCCTGTAACTTTTTGACCACATAAGGTATCCATGCCAAATTTAGGTCCTTTTTTTCCAACATCATGGGCATTCTAAAGGTACCCAGGGTTTGTGGATTCCCCTGGAGGGGACCCAGAAATTAGCCAAAATACAGCTAAATTTTGTTTTTTTTGGGAAAAATGCGAAAAAAAGGCTACAGATGAAAGCATCTGGTTTATTCCCTGCAAATTGCATCATAAAAGGGGTTGTGGTGCTGAAATCACCATATTCCCAGCTTTCAGGGACAAGCAGACGATTGTCAGAAAACCAACATTTTGTACACAGTTTTGGCATTTTTCTGGGACATAGCCTATTTTTGCTATTTTTTGTGCTTTCAACCTCCTTCCAGTTAATGGTAGAAATGGGTATGAAAGCAATAATGGATCCTGGAAAGCCATACATTTCTGAAAAGTAGACAAAATTCTAAATTCAGCAAGGGGTCATTTGTGTAGATCCTTCAAGTTTTCTTTATAGAAACAAACAGTTAACTATAGGAAAAATTGAAAATTAGTTGAAAAAAACAGCCATTTGTGTCAACGTTTTCACCTGTAACTTCTTCTAATTATGACAGCTATTTGAAAGCAATATACCATTACATCCGCTCGACTTTTCTGGTTGTGGTGATATATAGGACTTGTAGGTTCACCAAGAACCCGACGAACCCAGAGCCAATAACTGAGCAGCGTCTTGCAATGGTTTTTTATTATGTCCCGGGTATATAGCAATTATTCTGGGAAAATGTATACATGGAAAAATCGGTATGAAAGACACCTATGTATTTCTGAAATGGGAACAAAATATAGAGTTTAGAAACAGTAGATATTTGCACATTTCCGAAATTGGGAGTACCCATGAGAATTATAGGTCATTTTTCAAAGTGACTTCTTTTTTACACATTGTCTTTCATTTGGAAGGCAGAAATGCATCGAAAGTCAATAGATAATAACAGTTGCTCTACAATTTTGTGTTACCATAAGTCTCCCAATAAAAATGATACCTCACTTGTGTGGGTAGGCCTAGTGCCCGCGACAGGAAACAGCCCAAAACGCAACGTGGACACACCACATTTTCACAGTGAAAAATGACCCTTTTTTTGCAAAGTGCCTAGCTGTAGTTTTTGAACCCTAGCTCTACCGGCACCTAGGGAAACCTAGCAAAACTATACATTTTTGAAAACTAGACACCAGGGGAATCCAGGATGGGGTGACTTGACTGGCTCTCACCTGGTTCTGTTACCCAGAATCCCTTGCAAATCTAAACAATTGTAAAAAAAAACACATTTTCCTCACTTTTCTGTGGTGGAAAGTTCTGGAGTCTGTGTGGATCCACAAAATTCCACCCACCCAGTGTTCCCCAAAGTCTTTTGAGAAAAACGGTATCCCACTAGTGTGGGTAGGCCTAGTGCCCGCGACAGGAAACGGCCCAAAACGCAACGTGGACACACCACATTTTCACAGTGAAAAATGACCCTTTTTTTGCAAAGTGCTTAGCTATAGTTTTTGAACCCTAGCTCTGCCGGCACCTAGGGAAACCTAGCAAACCTATACATTTTTGAAAACTAAACACCCAGGGGAATCCAGGATGTGGTGACTTGACTGGCTCTCACCAGGTTCTGGTACCCAGAATCACTTGCAAACCTAAAATATTGTCAAAAAAAACAGATTTTCCTCACTTTTCTGTGGTGGAAAGTTCTGGAATCTGCGTGGATCCACAAAATTCCCCCACCCCGCGTTCCCCAAAGTCTTCCAAAAAAAATGGTACCTCACTTGTGTGGGGAGGCCTAGTGCCCGCGACAGGAAACAGCGCAAAACGCAACGTGGACACACCACATTTTCACCGTGAAAAATGACCCTTTTTTTGCAAAGTGCCTAGCTGTAGTTTTTGAACCCTAGCTCTGCCGGAACCTAGGGAAACCTAGAAAACCTATACATTTTTGAAAACTAGACACCCAGGGGAATCCAGGATGGGGTGACTTGACTGGCTCTCACCAGGTTCTGGTACCCAGAATCCCTTGCAAACCTAAACAATTGTCAAAATAAACACATTTTCCTCACTTTTCTGTGGTGGAAAGTTCTGGAATCTGCGTGAATCCACAAAATTCCACCCACCCCGCGTTCCCCAAAGTCTTCCGAGAAAAATGGTACCTCACTTGTGTGAGTAGGCCTAGTGCCCGCGACAGGAAACAGCGCAAAACGCAACGTGGACACACCACATTTTCACAGTGAAAAATTACCCTTTTTTTGCAAAGTGCCTAGCTGTAGTTTTTGAACCCAGCTCTGCCGGCACCTAGGGAAACCTAGCAAACCTATACATTTTTAAAAACTAGACACCCAGGGAAATCCAGGATGGGGTGACTTGACTGGCTCTCACCAGGTTCTGGTACCCAGAATCCCTTGCAAACCTAAAAAATTGTCCAAAAAAACACATTTTCCTCACTTTTCTGTGGTGGAAAGTTCTGGAATATGCGTGGATCCACAAAATTCCACCCACCCCGCGTTCCCCAAAGTCTTCCGAGAAAAATGGTATCTCACTTGTGTGGGTAGGCATAGTGCCCGCGACAGGAAACAGCGCAAAACGCAACGTGGCCACACCACATTTTCACAGTGAAAAATGACCCTTTTTTTGCAAAGTGCCTAGCTGTAGTTTTTGAACCCTAGCTCTGCCGGCACCTAGGGAAACCTGGCAAACCTATACATTTTTGAAAACTAGACACCCAGGGGAATCCAGAATGTGGTGACTTGACTGGCTCTCACCAGGTTCTGGTACCCAGAATCCCTTGCAAACCTAAACAATTGTCAAAAAAACCAAATTTTCCTCACTTTTCTGTGGTGGAAAGTTCTGGAATCTGTGTGGATCCACAAAGTTCCACACACCCCGCGTTCCCCAAAGTCTTCCGAGAAAAATGGTACCTCACTTGTGTGGGTAGGCCTAGTGCCCGCGACAGGAAACAGCGCAAAACGCAACGTGGACACACCACATTTTCACAGTGAAAAATGACCCTTTTTTTGCAAAGTGCCTAGCAGTAGTTTTTGAACCCTAGCTCTGCCGGCACCTAGGGAAACCTAGCAAACCTATACATTTTTGAAAACTAGACAGCCGGGGGATTCCAGGGAGGTATGGCTTGCGTGGATCCTCCAACGTTTTCTTACCCAGAATCCCCTGCAAACCTGAAATTGTGCTGAAAAAATCACTTTTTTCACACATTTGTGTGTGGGAAAGTTGTGGCATCACCAGGCTGACACAAATTTCCTACCACGCAGCGTTCGCCCAGGTCTTCCTATAAAAATGGTGCCTCACTCGGGTGGGAGGCCCAAGTACCCGCGACAGGCAAGTGCCCAAAACGTATTGAGGCGACATCAAAATTGCCTATCACAAAACGACCTGGTTTTGCAAGGGGGGTCCCATGACTTTTTGGCCCGGGGCTCGGCGGCCACCTAGGTAAACCTACAAAACCACACATTTCTGAAAACTAGACACCCAGGGGATTCCAGGGAGGTATGGCTTGCGTGGATCCCCCAACGTTTTCTTACCCAGAATCCCCTGCAAACCTGAAATTTTGCTGAAAAAAATCACTTTTTTCACACATTTGTGTGTGGGAAAGTTGTGGCATCACCAGGCTGACACAAATTTCCTACCACCCAGCGTTCGCCCAGGTCTCCCGATAAAAATGGTGCCTCACTCGGGTGGGAGGCCCAAGTACCCGCGACAGGCAAGGGCCCAAAACGTATTGAGGCGACATCAAAATTGCCTATCACAAAACGACCTGGTTTTGCAAGGGGGATCCCATGACTTTTTGGCCCGGGGCTCGGCGGCCACCTAGGTAAACCTACCAAACCCACACATTTCTGAAAACTAGACACCCGGGGGATTCCAGGGAGGTATGGCTTGCGTGGATCCCCCAACGTTTTCTTACCCAGAATCCCCTGCAAACCTGAAATTTTGCTGAAAAAATCACTATTTTCACACATTTGTGTGTGGGAAAGTTGTGGCATCACCGGGCTGACACAAATTTCCTACCACCCAGCGTTCCTCCAGGTCTCCCGATAAAAATGGTGCCTCACTCGGGTGGGAGGCCCAAGTACCCACGACAGGCAAGGTCCCAAAACGTATTGAGGCAATGGGGGCATATTGGGGGCTACTGTCCCCATCTGCCCCCCAGGGGGGGCAGGAAGTCCACTAGACGCCAGGGAGTTTTTTGGGCAAATTTTAATTAGGGTGGGGGCTGCCCAAAACGGGCATGCCAATGCCCCCACCATAATTAAAATTTGCCCCAAAAAATCCCTGGCGTCTAGTGGGCTTTGCCCCGGGGAGGCAGGAAGGCTGTTATTTTTGCAGGGGAGGGGTGGGGGCATGGGCATGCCCATTTTGGGAGCCCCACCCTAATTCAAATTTGCCCCAAGAATCCCTGGCGTCTAGTGGGATTTGTGCCTCCCGACGGGGCAGATTGGGGGCTAATGCCCCCATCTGCCCCCCAGTGGGGGCAAAAAGCCCACTAGATGCCAGGGAGTTTTTTGGGCAAATTTTAATTAGGGTGGGGGCTGCCCAAAATGGGCATGCAAATGCCCCCAGGGGGACAGATTGGGGGCTACTGCCCCATCTGCCCCCCAGGGGGGGCAGGAAGGCTGTCATTTTTGCGGGGAGGGGGTGGGGGCATGGGCATGCCCATTTTGGGCAGCCCCCACCCTAATTCAAATTTGCCCCAAAAAATCCCTGGCGACTAGTGGGATTTTTGCCACCCCTGGCAGGGCAGATTGGGGGCTAATGCCCCCATCTGCCCCCCAGGGGGGGCAGAAAGTCCACTAGACGCCAGGGAGTTTTTTGGGCACATTTTAAATAGGGTGGGGGCTGCCCAAAACGGGCATGCCAATGCCCCCACCCTAATTAAAATTTGCCCAAAAAAATCCCTGGCATCTAGTGGGCTTTTTGCCCCCCCCGGGGGGGCAGATTGGGGGATACTGCCCCATATCCCCCCAGGGGGGGCAGGAAGGCTGTTATTTTTGCAGGGGAGGGAGTGGGGGTATGGGCATGCCCGTTTTGGGAGCCCCGACCCTAATTCAAATTTGCCCCAAAAAAATCCCTGGCGTCTAGTGGGCTTTTTGCCCCCCCTGGCAGGGCAGATTGGGGGCTAATGCCCCCATCTGCCCCCCAGGGGGGTAAAAAGCCCACTAGACACCAGGGAGTTTTTTGGGCAAATTTTAATTAGGGTGCGGGCTGCCCAAAATGGGCATGCCAATGCCCCCATCCTAATTAAAGTTTGCCCATAACATCCCTGGCATCTACTGGGCTTTTTGTCCCCCCGGGGGGGCAGGAAGGCTGTCATTTTTGCGGGGTGGGTGGGGGCATGGGCATGCCCGTTTTGGGCAGCCCCCACCCTAATTCAAATTTGCCCCAAAAAAATCCCTGGCATCTAGTGGGCTTTTTGCCCCCCCGTTGGGGCAGATTGGGGGCTAATGTCCCCATCTGCCCCCCAGGGGGGGCAGAAAGTCCACTAGACGCTAGGGACTTTTTTGGTCACATTTTAATTAGGGTTGGGGCTGCCCAAAACAGGCATGCCAATGCCCCCACCCTAATTAAATTTGCCCAAAAAAATCCCTGGCATCTAGTGGGCTTTTTGCCCCCCCGGGGTGGCAGATTGGGGGCTACTGCCCCATCTGCCCCCCAGGGGGGGCAGGAAGGCTGTTATTTTTGTGGGGGAGGGGGTGGGGGCATGGGCATGCCCGTTTTGGGAGCCCCCACCCTAATTCAAATTTGCCCCCAAAAAATCCCTGGCATCTAGTGGGATTTGTGCCCCCACGGTGGGGCAGATTGGGGGCTGATGCCCCCATCTGCCCCCCAGGGGGGGCAAAAAGCCCACTCGATGCCAGGGAGTTTTTTGGGAAAATTTTAATTAGGGTGGGGGCTGCCCAAAACGGGCATGCCAATGCCCCCACCCTAATTTAAATTTGCCCCAAAAAATCCCTGGCGTCTAGTGGGCTTTTTGCCCCCCCCGGGGGGGCAGATTGGGGGCTACTGCCCCATCTGCCCCCCAGGGGGGGCAGGAAGGCTGTCATTTTTGCGGGGAGGGGGTGGAGGCATGGGCATGCCCATTTTGGGCAGCCCCCACCCCAATTCAAATTTGCCCAAAAAAAAATCCCTGGCGACTAGTGGGATTTTTGCCCCCTCCCGGTGGGGCAGATTGGGGGCTAATGCCCCCATCTGCCCCCCTGGGGGGGCAGTAAGTCCGCTAAATGCCAGGGAGTTTTTTGGGCAAATTTTAATTAGGGTGGGGGCTGCCCAAAACGGGCATGCCAATGCCCCCACCCTAATTAAAATTTGCCCTAAAAAATACCTGGCATCTAGTGGGCTTTTTGCCCCCCCCGGGGGGGCAAATTTGGGGGCTACTGCCCCATATGACCCCCAGGGGGGGCAGAAAGGCTGTTATTTTTGCAGGGGTGGGGGTGGGGGCATGTGCATGCCCGTTTTGGGAGCCCCCACCCTAATTCAAATTTCCCCCAAAAAAATCCCTGGCGTCTAGTGGGCTTTTTGCCCCCCCTGGCGGGGCAGATTGGGGGCTAATGTCCCCATCTGCCCCCCAGGGGGGGGGGAAAAAAGCCCACTAGACGCCAGGGAGTTTTTTGGGCAAATTTTAATTAGGGTGGGGGCTACCCAAAACGGGCATGCCAATGCCCCCACCCAAATTAAAATTTGCCAAAACAAATCCCTGGTGTCTAGTGGGCTTTTTGCCCCCCCGGGGGGCAGATTGGGGGCTACTGCCCCATCTGCCCCCCAGGGGGGGCAGAAAGTCCACTAGACGCCAGGGAGTTTTTTGGGCAAATTTTAATTAGGGTGGGGACTGCCCAAAATAGGCCTGCCAATGCCCCCACCCTAATAAAAATTTGCCCATAAAATCCCTGGCGTCTACTGGGATCTTTGCCCCCCCCGGGGGGGCAGATTTGGGGCTAATGCCCCCAGCTGCCCACCAGGGTGGGCAGAAAGGCTGTCATTTTTGCGGGGGTGGGTGGGGGCATGGGCATGCCCATATTGGGCAGCCCCCACCACAAATTATAATTTTAAAAAAATCCCTGGCGTATAGTGGGCTGTTTGCCCCCCCGGGGGTGCAGAAAGACTGTAAATTTTGTGGGGTGGGGGCATGGACATGCCCTTTATCGGCAGCCCCCACCCTAATAAATTATGCGGCATAAAAAAATATCCCTGGGGTCTAGTGGGCTTTTTGCCCCCCCGGGGGGGCAAAAAGACTAAATCACACCAAAAGAAAATTGGGGGGAGCCAAAGCCCTTGCCCAAGGGGCCGCTCCCCCCTCCCTGGTGTCTAGTGGGTGGATCCCTGCTTGGGGATCGCCCTCCTGGGGCCATCCCCAAGCAGGGATCCACTGGGGAGGGGTACCATTGGAAAGGGGAGGTTCTCCCCTTTCCAATGATACCTCTCCCGTCTTTCTACGTGCCCGGGGGGCTGAGATAGCCCCCTGAGCACATAGAAAGTGAAACTGAAATGAGCCTAAAGGCTCATTTCAGTTTCGGTTTTGTGCAATGAGGACAGCACGACGTGCGCGCTGATCCTCATGGCACAGAAACCAGGGAGGGGGCCTCGGGAGCTGGAGAAGCTCTTCCCCAGCTCCCAAGGTCACAGGGGTGAAATAGAAATCCATCTGCTGTCTGCAGCAGAGGGATTTCGTGCCCCTGGCCTCATGACGGAATGGTTCCGTCATAAGCACAGGGGCACCGATGCTCATGACGGAACCATTCCGTCATGAGCATCGAAGGGGTTAAACAAGTTATGGCAAATGAATTCATTTGGGGGAGACTTACACACCGTAATTAAATCTTGAACTAAAATAGCATTGTATCTTGATGCACTAGCACTACTCGAGAACTATAATCGGTCAATTTTATTATTCATGACAAATTATCTGAACCCCAGAATGAACTTGTGATTCAGTATTAAATCACTGAATTTTACTCATTGTATAGCTGCCCTACTTTATATCCAAATGTTGCCCATCAAGGTTGTAAGTCTGACTGTGTCTAATTATCTTAGTGGTGCAATTAGGCAAGGAAGAAATCTGGGGCCGTATTACACAAAGTGCCCCGAGGGCGCAACTGGCATGTGCACCCACTTTACGTGCCCCCGGGGCACTTTGGTATTACAGAAAGGGCCACAGGTGTGTGTGCACATACAGTGCCAGCGCTTTCACTAGAGGGTGTTTCCTCATTTGGATGGGGGCATTGCCCTATGCAAATGAGGGAATCCCTTTCCCACTGTGCCCGCGCCGTAGTATAGACTCTGGCTCAGAGGCAAATAAGCTGTCAGTGCCCTCCCGGAATGCAAGGGGATCCCTAATCCCCTTTAAAAGTGCAGGTTGGTTGCCGCCTGAACAGTGAAACACGGAGCGGCTGCTTCAAAGCCGCTCCGTATTTCACTTGAATGAGCTGCCCCCAGGGCAGCACGAGTTTGTGGCTGCCCTGGGGGCAGAGCATTCAATGTAATATGGCGCACTCTCCTTGTTAGCGCCAAGCACACCTTTTGAAATGTGTGCTCAGCGCTAACAAGGAGAGTGCCCTGTATTCTATAATATGGCCCCTGGAGTTATAATGTATGTTAACCAATTGTTCTTTCACTTTTTAAATTGTGTTTTATTTGATTGTTTTTAAGTTAACAATTTAGAATAGCAATCACAGTTTGAGGCTCTAGTTTTTCAATGTATGTTCTATTATTTGTTCAATACAACATATATATCGATTGATTGACTGAATGAAGAAATCATGTGAGCAACGTGTCTACAGCTGTGCAACCTCAATAAAGTACACAAAACAAGTACATTCTTAAATTCATCTTACGCTAATAGATATGGCTGTTCCAGGGAGAGTGTGATGTTGAGTTCAGGAAATGCAGTGCTAATTAAATCCTGACAAATACAGTCATAACTTTGGGGATATTCCCAAATATATGTAGTTCCAAATGTACACCAGGTGTAAGAGCTGCAGAATATGTGGTAAGTTTTGCAAGTGCTCCCAGTTGAATCTCCCAATCATCCCTCCACCTTCTTGAATCGAATGATCGTTGAAACAATAATTTCCATCCATCAGCCATTCATTGACCTACAATCCTTTCAGCATGGCCAAAGTGGAAGTGGAACTCAATGCCCCATGATATTTTCATGAACCGTTCTGGCACACACATGCATCTCACACATTCTTAGATTGCTCTACCGTCAAAATCAGAAAACGACAACAACATCATCCCTGAAGCCGGGGAAAAAAGAGAACAGATCACCAGCTCAGAAAAGCACTGTGACAGTCCTAATCTTTCCTCTATAATACCTTAATCAACTGAGAAAAGAACCAGCATGAAAACGTTTGTCACTTACAAAGTTGAAATGATCTTTAACAACTTGAACCTAGCAATTCACAAATCTCCACCATATTGCACTTGTCATGCTGGAACTTCTTTCCCTTGCAATCATTGCTCACTCTTCTCTCTGGTGACCCAAGTGGCAGTCAATTCAATTGAATTCATAATCTTTATTCGTCAAGATGAACATTGGCCATATAAGAACAAGAGTAGAATACAACAACAAATAATTAAAAGAGTGATAAAAATAAATAAGACCCATACAATATAGAACCATGAAGTAAAATGCCCTGCTTCATCTTTTATTTAACAATTAAAATATAATTCAAATTGCTCCCCAAATATATGAGACAATACTGAAACATGAAAAGGGATCCACCAATGCACACAATAATATTAACACAGCATTCTAAACCCTAACAATTTCATTGTGCAATGAAAATTTGTTACAAGTAATGTCTCCTAGGGCCATCACAAAATCTATAAAATAGAATAAAGTGATGTGTGCTCTGTTTTGGGATACCGTCAAATGGACGGAGTACCAAATCTCTGGGCCGCTGCTTCATAATGGAGAAAGCAACAAGAAAATGCACTATACCCAAGTGCAGCCTAGTAAGAGCAAAACAGTGTTTGGTGTTAGATACCAAGGAATAATATGGTTGGATATCCTCCTGAGAAGTAAGTGACATAAGAAACAACAGTGGATTTCTTAGAATTAGTGAATTTAATCTAATTTCAGACCTGTCATCTAAACAATGGGCCTTAACCTCGCTCTTATAGAAGGCTAACAATAATGATTCACACTTTTCATCAATATGGAAAAGCCAGGGGATATTAAAAATATAATCAAGCTCTGCAATCCACAATAATGGCTTTTGTGAAGGCTGTTTTTAGGTTTAGACAAAATTGAGCACAATAACAAAATCCGCTTTAACCCAACCTCTTTATGAAGAATATAAGATGGAACGGAAGCGGGGGTACATAACAAACACCTAAGAAAGCCATTCTTCTCAACCTGAAGAGGACCACCACATGTAAAGCCCCACAGGCCCCCTTCATAGAGAGCAGGAAACAATGCTTTTACCTTGTAGAAGTTAACAATTTCTTTAGAAGGGTGACTACCTAGTTTGGGGAGAACCTAAAGACTCCCTTGCAGACTCTGCTCATTTTAGATCTAACATTTTGAATGTGTTGGGACCATGAGCCATTATTATTAAGGAGGATACCCAAATAGTTAAATGAATTTACCCTTGCAATTGGGGAACCTCTGATAAAAAAAAGTCCTGCACTTTGAGTGTTTTCCCTCTTGACATTGTAAACATCTTGGCTTTATTGAGCTTGAATTTTCTAGTTTCCATGCAATCAGGAAATGTGTCCATCAGCTTCTGCACACCGACAAGGGTCCTCAACATCAGGACCGCATCGTCGGCATACACCAGAATCAAATGACCAGTAAATATAGGCGCGTTAGCTTGCAGAGACCTTAGGGCATTGGCAACCCCATTAATATAAAGGGCAAATAAAAATGGAGCCAGAATATAGCCATGTCTAATTCCCCTCTTGATACTAAATGATGGGGAACATTCCATATCAGGGCCAAAACAGACATTGGTAGACAAATTTCTGTGCAACTAGGAAACAAAAAGCACAATGTTCTCAGGGGCCGCTAATGAGAGCAGTGTATGCCAGAGGATTGAATGATCCACCAAATGTAAGCGTTTTTGAGATCTGCAAAACACAAGTAAAGAGAGCCTGTCTTTGCCTTTGGTTACTTCCCAATGAGCAGGTCCAAGTTCACATACTGGACCACTGTTCCCAACCCCTTCCTGAATCCGTATTGGGACTTCGAAAGTTTTGAGTTGTCAGTGGCCCACTGCTCTAAACTCTGAAGGAGGGCCCTACCTATCAGTTTTGCAGAAGAATCCAGGAGGGAGATGGGGAGATAACATTTTGGGTCAGATGTATCTCCTTTCTTAAAAATAGTCGAATAGTCGAGTCAAGATAGGGCCCCAAAGTTCACCCGTTGCTTAAACGACATCAACAGGTACACCATCAGGACCAGAAGTTTTACTCCATGCACTACATTTTAGGGTGCTAAGGACCTCATCCAGAGTAACTTCCAGGGCCCAATACTTGTTTGATTGACACCCTTACAAGCATCCCACTTGAAAGAATAAAAAATCTCACAAAAATGGTCAACCCATGCTTGGAAGGGGACTAGTGAAATACATTTTGGTGCAGTATCATTTTAAAAAAAGGGGGCATTAACCGTTTTCCAGAACAGACTGGCATCATTGGTCTCAGTGGTCAGGGCCAAGTTAGTCCAAGCCTCTTCCCTAAGCGCCTTTTTCCTAGAGAATAGGACCAGGTTATAGTCCTTCCTTAATAGTTTAATAGCGGTGTTGTCCCTAGGTGAATTATGCAGAGCAATCTAGAGCCACTTAGAAACATGAATACAAGAGTGGTTAAGCCAGTCATGTCTCTCTAAAGACCTTGGTCTAGAAAATCACTTCAGTAAAGTATTGAGGGATCTAGTAATAATTTCAAATGCACAAATCACCCGAACATTGTCCACCTCCTTACCCAGGCAATAATTTAACTCAGGAGCATTTGTTGTTAACAATTGTCCCAGTACACATAGAGGGTCTAGCCCTGCCCATTTTATTTGAACACCATTAGATCTAACTGGGTCAGCATTAACAACCTTGGTGTTTATTGCAAGGCGATCAGCATAAAAAGACATAGATAAAACTAAAGGGTCATGATCACTCACTGCAGTTGGTTTTACCCTAAGCTTGAAAATAAAATGACTTGCAACAAAGGTAATTAGAATATGATCAATAATAGTATTGCACATTGTTCTCTGTATTACAACTCTCTAAAAGTAAAAAGTCATGTTTTAAAATTAACAAGTTTAAGGACTGACCAGAGGCGTTGTGTGGGAAGTGTGAAACATGCCATACACTTGCCTCGCCGGAAGGGAGCATTTTCGTATATTAAAATCACCAGCCCAACAGTTAGGACAATTTGATTTAATAGGTCAGCATCAGGAGCAATAGCAACATCACTCCAAGAAGAGTCTAATACATTGTTGTAAAAATTAATTACCACCAAATCCGACACACCCTTGAAAGACACCTACAGAATCTGATAATATGGTGAGGCAATAACAGACCTACTGATGACAATAGGTAACTATTAAAAAATTTAAAAATCTGGCTCTCCCTAGGACCCATGTTCACCCAAGATTCTCCATTAAATCCCCAAAGTAATTTCTAAACAACTAATAATCATCTTCAACAAAATGATTCACACAGGGACTTTTTATAAAGCTTTTTACCATTAATCAAAAAAACAAATCTTCCTTCTTCTGACCCTAGTAACTATTGATCAATATATCGGCTGCCTTTTCCACCAAAAATCATAGACAACGCTATAAATAAACAGCTGACTGCCTTCATAAATGCAAATGGTCTTCTAGATGCCACCCAATTTGTTTTTAGAAGCCTACACAGCACAGAAACAGCATTAATTGCTGCTTCAGAGAACCTAAGAGCCCATGTTGACAGAGGCAAAAGTGCTGCCCTGGTCCTATTAGATATCTTGGTAGCATTTGACACAGTCAACCATAACATCTTAATTGACTGTCTCCACTGTTTAGGTATCAGAGATACTGCCCTTGCCCTTCTGTCATCCTGTTTATCTGAAAGAGAGCACTATGTAGCATTAGATGATTATGTATCTCAACCCTTTACCCTTCCTTGCGGTGTCCCACAGGGGGCTTCGTTAAGCCCCACCTTATTTAATCTCTATATCATGCCACTGATCATACTAATAAAAACCTTTGGGTTCTCTGTAATATCTTACACAAATGACACCCAAATCGTGGTCTCGGAATCAGGAAACCCCAACCATGCAGCGACTAAATTACACAACTGCATGGTAAGTATAAGTGAGTGGCTGAACACTAAGGGGGTCATTCTGATGGTGGTCGGACCGCATCCGATGGCTCATCTGCTGCTGCGGTCCAACTGAACGCTTACAATTCGTGCGGTCAGAGGCAGCAGGCGGAGGGACAGTCCGATGCTTTCTGACAGGCTAAAGAAGCCTGTCTTACCATCGGAGGGTCAGTAATCCCTTTAATAAGAGCGGTGCCTACTCAGGCACTGCCATAGGGATTACAACGTTCCTTTCAGTCTGCTCTTACATGGCGGTTCGACAGCCATGAAAAGGCAGGTGGAAAGTGACTTTGGGGGCCCTAACGGGACCCCTTCCACCTAGCCCTCCACTATGGTGTCTGGGGGGCACCTATGGTGCCCCCTAAACATCCCTGCACCATGAGGCAGGCACCCCATCGTGCCTGCCACACAGTGGAGGGATGTTATTAAAGTGTACATTTTCTATGGCGGCTTGTGCTGCAGCCCACAGCACAAGCCACAATAGAAAATATACACTTTGCGACCACCGTGAAGGCGGTTGCCTCGTAATAAGGGCAGCGGGACCGCCGACTCCGTAGCGGGGTGGGCCCGCATCCACTACAGTGCCAGTCGGACAAGAGTCCGATTGGCGTCGTAATGATGTCCTAACTGTTTAGGATTCAGCTCAGGGAAAACCGTGATTCTCCTTTTTGGGGATAAAAACTCTTTTTGGTCCCCCAGTTGGTGGCTAAAGGACTTGGGTATTTTACCCACTCCAGTAGAAAAAGCCAGAAACTTGACTTGAGTCTCATTTTTGACAACCAGCTAACTTTTGATATTCAGATTATTCAAATAGCCTCCACCATTTTCTTCTTGTTAAAAATCATCGGAAAAATGATACCTTACATCCCCAAAAACCTACAAAAAATAGTTGTCAAGCACTAATACTGTCTAAACTGGATCATTGGAGCACTTGTTAGTGAGGTGATTCTATGTGTTGGTGTGAGAGTGGAAGGGTCAGAAGCAATGAAGTGAGTTAAAAAATATCAGGCTGCGTGGAATCTACATTTTAATACTCCCTGTAGCTGGTATTAGTAAAAAGGGGAGAGGAGGAATGTATGCTATAATGGGCTGTTCCTCCCTGGTCTACATGTTTCAAAGCCTTCCCCTAGGCTTTTCTTCATGACCAAAGCGGTTGATCCCTAATACTACTCTACAAATAACCTATGTGGTCTACCTGATCAAGGTCTAATGTGCAAATTATAAACATGCATTCATACAATACCTAATTGGTACGTTCCAGAAAACAATCTGGAAGGGTAGAGTAAAAAATGATTATCATTGAGATATATACTCTTGAAAAAACCACATCACCAAACTCGTGGAAGGTCTATTTGTGATATATTTTCTCTCGTGCATGACTACTCCTTGTTAATTCACGTGAGTGCCGTGCTGCCCTTATTGTCATGATGAACAAGACAGTACAAGACAAATAACAAAAAACACACACTCTATATGAGTTGTCATCTGTACAAAATCGATTCCGTATTTGATGCTCTTGTAGTGTTACAGATGTTGTTATAGGAGAAAAAAGAGACACATTGTGACCATCCGCTAGAAAATATTATGTGAGATATATAAGAAAAACACAATGAGGTAACATACACTTTTGGTGCCTAACTAAGGTCCCATGAGCTTAAACACAGGAGGGGAGGAGCGCCTGTAGTCAAACACTGTGGGAGAAAAAGGGTTCAATGATGTGAGTCAAAATGAAAAAGCCCCCTTACCTCGTAATTGGGAAATGCTTGTTGCTCCGGGGGATCGACTGTGCCGTACTTATATTGTCAAACTTGCTCTCTCACCCAAGCAAATGCCTACCCGTGGCTCCGATGAACGAGGGTTGTTAGCGGAGAGTCGGTTTAAGTATCCGGTGGCTTCCGCATGGAGCACACATGTGTGTCTGAGCGCTAGAATGCTAACTGCACAAGATGGCCACCCGTTAGTGGTATGACTTGCTCAAGGTGAATGTGGTGACTTCCGCATATGGTGCGCATGTGCGCGAGGCAACTAGAACGTTAACTATACAAAATGGCCGCCTCGCTGTGGCGTTACTTCCTGTTTGTGTTTCTTGAAGCAGGCGCGAGTTCGTGGTTGTGCTCAGCTAGCTATATCTACGAACGAATGTGTGAAAAATTGAAAAAATTGAAGAAAAATGTCCAACAAACAAAAAGATGTTGGCGAAATATTTCCAGAGGTCACTCCTAGAAGTGTGGTAAATTATAAGAGGAAAGGGACCAAAGGTTCCCTTGATGCTCAAAAAACCGTAAAGAAGAGTACTCTCTCATAATTGTGGTCACAAGAGGGAATTCTGATTAGTTCTTCTACTAGGTACTTCCCAATGGATACAGAGGTGGAAATATCTAGTGTCTGTGAAACCCATAATGGAGGGTACTACTGCTGAAATAAGTAGATAAAGTTACAGCTCGTGGGGTTTATTCACAAGATGTCTACTTAAGTTGCCCCCATGGTATGTCATCATTGAGTCCCCTTGTATGTGTGCCCAGGCAAAACACCCAGCACTGTTCCTTTTCAAACAGTGTAACCTCATTGTCCACTTGTTCAATGACTCTCCATTGTAGGTCCAGTATTGTGTGATTTGCTTCCAAGCACTGTGATGACATTTTTGTTATCGCTCTTCTGCACTTGACGTTACTTCTGTGTTCACCAATGCGTGGGTTGGCAGGGCGTGTGGTCATCCCAATGTAGTGTAGACTGCATGGGCAGGTGATCAAGTAGATCACGTTTTTGCTGTTACAGTTCACGAAATGACGGTGTTCCTAACTCGTATCATTGTTAAAGGTGATGTTTTTACTCCTTGCGGTCAAATGACATACACTGAGGTGCCCGCAGGGATGATGGCCCATCAAGGGCGGGAGTAGAGTGTTTGGTGCCCTCTTTTCTGTCATGGCCTCGTGTGCACCACCATGTCTCGCAAACTACTACCTCTTCTGTGCAAAAACATCGGTTTAGGAAAATTCAAGTGCCCACAGGTGAGTATGTTCCAATGTTTATTGATTATTTTGGTTACTTGGTTGGAGCCAGTGTTGAATGTTGTTATATAGATTGGTCTCTCTTCCTCGGGTTTCTGCGGTGCAGGTTCCAAAAGAGCGTCCCTGTGGTTGTTCCTAGCCTGTTTGAGGTTGAGGGCTTTGTCCACCACTCTGGTCGGGTAATTTCTTCTCTCCATTTTTTTCCGCAGATCCTCTGCCTGTTCCTTGAAATCTTTCAAATTTGAACGGTTCCTCCTGAGTTGCAAGAACTGGCCGTACTGGAGATTGTCCGGCAGGTGCCGTGCTGACCTAAGCAAATACACCAAACTGAAGAAAGATACTGGACGATTTAGCCACAAGAGGGTGTACCCCTACATACGAGATGATTACGTTCCATCATTAAGTCATCAGGACTTGAACACAAATGGGGACACTTCAGACATATGTTCCAACAGCTCGGGCTCGAGCAGACACAGTTGATCCGGCTATCAAGGGAGAAGAAACCAGGGAAGGAGAACGCATTTCAGAGGGACATGAGGATGGGGCCCCTACCAAGGACCCCCTTCATACCTGCCTTTCCCTTATGGCCCACCAATGACACAAGGCCCACCAGTACCCTACAACCACTGGAACATTCCCCAACAAGACTTCCAATATTATCCACAGAACCCTTTTTTAGGGTCACGCCCTGGCCCCAGGAGGGGTCGGAATGGAAAGAGGAGCGAGGTCCATTGGGCCACAGAAGAGGAACCGTCAGGGGTATCAACCAGGAGTATGACAGGTGCCCTGAGCAACCAACCGACAACCAGCAGAAAGACCACTTAGTGGTGAATCTTACCGATAATGTCTTGACTCAAGCACAGAAGGAAATCCTGGAAAAAGGATTGGCTTCATACCCATGGAGAGACTAGACAAATTCAAACTTTGCAAAGAAGTCAACGAGTTCATGAGGAAATTGAAACTCAATACCTACTTCAACGAAAAAGAACCACAGACCAGAGAGGAAGATGACACAGGCCTTAGGGTGAAATCCACCTTTCCTCCCTCTAATACCATGTTGCCAGTGGAGTTACTGGCTTTTGAGAAAGCAGTTATGAAAGAGATAGAGGACATCAACCCGGATAACCATCGCATTTTCCAAAACACCACGAAAGAACAAAAACAAGCTATCAAGGAACTGGCGAACAACGGCAACTTAGTCATTAAGCCTGCTGACAAGGGAGGAGCAACAGTGATCCAATCCTCAGAGGCCTACGATCAGGAATGTCAACGCCTTTTGCAGGATCCCAGGAATTACGAGATCCTTAGAGATGACCCTACGGAGTCAATATGGGTCCAGATTGCAAGCATGGTAGAGGAAGCCCTCACCCATGACTGGTTCTCGAACAAAGAGGGTGAATTTCTAATCAACAAGTCACCTGTGATTCCCTTTTTTACACAATACTAAAAATCCATAAGAACTTAATTTACCCCCAGGACGACCAATTGTGTCTGGCATAGGATCCATTTTAGAACCCTTGTCTAAATTTGTGGATGCCTTCCTGCGACCTCTCGTACAGAAGACAGACACCTACCTTAAGGACACTAAAGATGTCCTGAGACTCCTGCAGGACATTAATTTTGACCCCATAAGCGAATTCCTCATGGGCTTGGATGTTGAGAGCCTCTACACTAGTCCCCCTCATGATGAAACATTGCGCATCATAGAAGATGTACTCTTTGAGATTGACTGGGAATACCAAACCCGGCGTAACATTGTGATGGGCTTCTGTAAATTGGCTCTTACCAGAAACTTCTTTCAATACAAAAACACACTCTACCTCCAGAAACACGGGAGAAGCATGGGCAGTACCTTCGCCCCCAGTATAGCTGGCCTGTATGTCCGTCATTTGGAGTCGAATAAGATCCTTAACTCAAATAACCCTTTCCAACCACACAGCGCTACGTAGACAATGTTTTAGTCATCTGGAATGGCGACAAGGAAACAGCCAACAAGTTCATGACCTGGTTGAATTACCAAAATGAGTTTCTGAAGTTCACGCGCACCATCTCCAACAAAGAATTAGTATTTCTGGAACTTAACATCTTCCCACAGGATGGTGGCTTAATAACCACGATACATTTCCTAGCTACATCAAAAAACTGTCTCCTCCTCTATGACAGTTTCCATCCGTGGCACCTGTGGGACAATCTCCCGTACGGCCAGCCAGTTCTTGCGACTCAGGAGGAACTGTTCTAATTTGAAAGATTCCAAGGAACAGGCAGAGGATCTGCGGAAAAAATTGGAGAGAAGAAATTACCTGACCAGAGTGGTGGACAAAGCCCTCAAACGGGCTAGGAACAACCACAGGGACTCTCTTTTTGAACCTGCACCACAGAAACCCAAGGAAGAGAGACCAATCTGTATAACAACATTCAACACTGGCTCCAACCAAGTAACCAAAATAATCAATAAACATTGGCGCATACTCACCTGTGGGCACTTGAATTTTCCTAAACCGATGTTTTTGCACAGAAGAGGTAGGAGTTTGCGAGACATGGTGTTGCACACAAGGCCACGAAAAACGACAGAAAAGGGGGCAGCAAACACTCTACTCCCGCCCTTGATGGGCCATCATCCCTGCGGGCACTGCAGTGTATTTCATCTGACCACAAGGAGTAAAAACATCACCTTTAACAATGATACGAGGTGGGAACAACATCGTTTCACGAACTGTAACAGCAAAAACGTGATCTACATGATCACGATGTAGTGCAGTCTACACTACATCGGGATGACCATACGCCCTGTCAAAACACGCATTGGTGAACACGAAAGTAACGTCAAGTGCAAAAGAGCGACAACAAAAATGTCATCACACTACTTGGAAACAAATCACACAATACTGGACCTACAATGGACAGTCATTGAACAAGTGGACAATGAGGTTACACTGTTCGAAAAGGAACAGCGCTGGGTGTTTCGCCTGGGCACACATACAAGGGGACTCAATGATGACATACCATGGGGGCAACTTAAGTAGACATCTTGTGAATAAACGCCACGAGCTGTAACTTTATCTACTTATGTCAGCAGCAGTACCCTCCATTATGGGTTTCACAGACATTAGATATTTCCACCTCTGTATCCATTTGGAAGTACCTAGTAGAAGAACTAATCAGAATACCATCTTGTGACCACCATTATGAGAGAGTACTCTTCTTTATGGTTTTTTGAGCATCAAGGGATCCTTTGGTCCCTTTCCTCTTATAATTTACCACACATATAGGAGTGACCTCTGTAAATATTTTGCCAACATCTTATTTTTGTTAGACATTTTTATTCAATTTTTTCAATTTTTCACCCATTCGTTCGTAGATATAGCGAGCTGAGCGCAACCACAAACTCGCGCCTGCTTCAAGAAACACAATCAGGAAGTAACGCCACATCGAGGCAGCCATTTTGTATAGTTAATGTTCTAGTTGCCTCACGCACATGCGCACCATAGGCGGAAGTCACCGCATTCACCTTGAGAAAGTTATACCACTAATGGGCGGCCATCTTGTGGGGTTAGCATTCTAGCGCTCAGACACACACACACGCTCAATGCGGAAGCCACCGGATACTTAAACCAACTCTCCGCTAACAACCCTCATTCATCGGAGCCACGGGTAGGCATTTACTTGGGTGAGAGAGCAGCTTTGACGATGTAAGTACGGCACAGCCGATCCCCCGGGGCAACAAGCATTTCCCAATTACGAGGTATGGGGGATTTTTCATTTTGACTCACATTATTGAACCCTTTTTTCCCCACAGTGTTTGACTACAAGCGCTCCTCCCTTCCCGTGTTTAAGCTCATGGGGCCTTAGTTAAGCACCAAAAGTGTACGTTACCTCATTGTGTTTTTCTTATATATCTCACATAATGTTTTCTAGCGGATAGTCACATGATGTCTCTTTTTTCTCTTATAACAACATCGGTAACACTACAAGAGCATCAAATACGGAATCGATTTCGTACAGATGACAACTCATTTAGAGTGTGTGTTTTTTGTTATTTGTCTTCTACTGTCTTGTTATTCATGACAATAAGGGCAGAACGGCACTCATGTGAATTAACAAGGAGTAGTCATGCACGAGAGAAAATATATCACAAATTGACCTTCCACGAGTTTGGTGATGTGGTTTTTTCAAGAATATATTTCTCAATGATAATCATGTTTTACTCTACCCTTCCAGATTGTTTTTCAGGAACGCACCGATTAGGTATTGTATGAATGCATGTTTATAATATGCACATTAGACATTGACATTGATCTGACAGACCACATAGGTTATTTGTAGAGTGGTTTTAGGGATCAACCGCTTTGGTCCTGAAGAAAAGCCTAGGGGAAGGCTTTGAAACATGTAGACCAGGGAGGAAACAGCCCTTTATAGCATACATTCCTCCCCTCCCCTTTTTACTAATCCCAGCTACAGGGAGTATTAAAATATAGTTTCCATGCAGCTAGGTATTTTTTAACTCACTTCATTGCTTCTGACCCTTCCACTCTCACACCAACACATAGAATCACCTCACTAACAAGTGCTCCCACGTCTCCGTAGGTCGCAGCACTCCCCGTCCCGCAGCGGGGCGGGAAGAACCCAATGATGATGCATGCCACCAAGGGACCTTTTGGTGTGTGAGGGTTATTTTAATAAAATATATTGTTTTCCTATACATCCTTAGGAAAACCTATTGCTTTCTTACTCTCACTTTAGAACAATCACTGGAAGGACAGCATTTTCTATGAATGAAGGGTGGACTTTCTTTGTTTTTTTGCAATTTATAGAGGAGGCTGAGTCCACAGCTTACCGTACCTCTTCACTCCCTCTCTTGTTTGTGGTTACTAAACTGGATCATTGCAATGGATTATATATTAATATGAAACAAAATCTACTACATAAACTTCAAAACACTGCAAAATGCAGCAGCCCATCTCATATTTGACCTACCTAAATTTCACTCAGCCACTACTGCAGTGGAAAAGCTACATTGGCTACCCATAAATAAAAGAGTAGCATTCAAAGCTTTGTGCATCTCCTTTAAGGCTCTGCACAATGCAGGTTCGGAATACCTAATTCAGATATGTTCCTGGTACAATCCCACAAGATCTTTACGATCTATGACTGCAAATAATGTGGTAGTGTCCAAATTCAGGAAATCTCCTTGGGGAGGCAGATGGTTCATGGTCTGCACTGCAAAATTATGGAACTCTGTCCCCTTCAACCTTAAAGAATCAACCAACCTATTGCAATTAAGGAAAGCCCTTAAAACATGTCTTTTTACCTAATAAATGTCCCTAATACATCTCTCAGTTTACCTTTCTTTCTGGTCAGTGCCAAGACACCCTTGTGTATTTGAGCGCTATGTAAAACCAAATAACATAACA
Source organism: Calotriton arnoldi (assembly GCA_963921515.1). Taxonomy (NCBI): domain Eukaryota; kingdom Metazoa; phylum Chordata; class Amphibia; order Caudata; family Salamandridae; genus Calotriton; species Calotriton arnoldi. The sequence continues at coordinate 619,980 of CAWUFW010008329.1, read as the reverse complement.
AATTGGAAATTAAAATTTGCAAACCACCTTTAGGCCGACCTGACTGTGATGGAGTAGCTGCAGTAAAAACAGAGGTAAACCTTTCAACATAGATGGGTTCAATACTCCAAGGGGCATATTCTCAAGGACTTATCGCTGAGTTAGCGGCACTTTATCGCAGCCAAAGTGGCGATAGATTTATCGCCCTATTCACAAGCTGGTGCTAACAGCCGATATCGCCAGATTTCCTGCGATAGCAGCTGCAAATCATCGCCACGGATGACACCGGCAACTAACGCTAATGAGATGCAGAGTAGGCGTTCCCGTGCAAAAACCCGCGACAACACCACTACGCAACATTCTCAACGACCAGACAGATCGGCGAGAAGATCACAAAACATGCAATAAGGCGTGTTAGCAGCAGGGAATTAACACCTGCTCTTTCCTGGTATTAAGTCGGGCGATAACCTGCACCAGAAATGGGAGCCCAGCCCACAGTCACACCAGTAGAATAACAGCTGCCATGGAGCTACCGTTCATGCAGCCGGACACCCAAGAGGGCCAGAACACCCACCGCCACCCCCCCCCCCCCGGGGCCATACCCCAGACAAAGATATTTTATTTTACATCAACTTTACGAAATCATGAACAAAACAATTCGCCTGATGTCGCACAAGTACAACAATTAACATTCATGTGTGGCAGAAAAAGGAGAATCATTCATTCATCTTTGAATTTCCAAACAAATTATTTTATTCAAATTTAACTCAAAACAACTATTCGGAAGAGTCATGGCGGGTCTTCTCTGGACAATCTGTAAGACACAGCCTGCAAGACAAAATTCAACATAAGAAGGTGTGTCATGCGCTCATCTAAGGACAGAGAGAGAGAGAGAGAGAAAGAGCGAGAGAAAGAAAGGGAGAGAGAGAGAGAGAGGGAGAGAGAGGGAGAGAGAGAAAGAGAGAGAAAGGGGGAGAGAGGGAAAAGGAGAGAAAGAGAGAAACAGAGGAAGAGAGAGAGAGAGAGAGAGACTGTGAAAGGAAGAGAAGGAGAGGGAGAGAGAGTGCCGACACTGCACACCCAGGCCTCACCTGCTGCCACCGGTGTGTCTCCGACCACGTGCCGGTATACACTGCAGTCCACCAGGTCCCTTATCTGAAACAGAGTCCAGATTTATGAATGGCAGAGTTCATATCATTGCACATGCCATCATCGCTTGGCTGCCCCTGCGCACACAGGCTGCTACACCCCAGCCCCTCCTGCCGCCCAGCGGTGTTTTCCCGCCCCTGTGCACCCAGGCCTCACTGCTCACCTTCTGCCACCAGCGTGTCTCCAAGAGGGCCCACCATGTGCCGGTGCAAGCTCCAAGCTCGGGGCCCGCAACCTTGGCAGCCTCCACATCATGCAGCCCCGCCCCGTGGGCCACCAGGTCACACACGTGATTCTGGGTCTTGATTTCGCAATGGCCGAGATCATATCAGTGCACATGGCATCATCGCAGGCTGCACACCCGCTCAGCTCTATAGGTGCCACTAACTCTGTGAACCGCGAGGCAATGCCACGTGGCGGTAGGCCCGCGCTGCCCGCTGGCTCAGGCCTACACTGTGGTCCAGCAGGGCTCACACAAATCCTTACCAGTCCGGACCGCCAGGACGGCGCATCATCGCAGGCTGCACACCCGCTCAGCGCTTAAGGTTCCCCTACCTCAGTGCACCGAAAGTCACCATCCCGTGGCGGTAGGCCCGTGCCAGCCGCAGTGTATCCGGTGCCACCAACTTTCTGCAAGGCAAGTCATGGACCCTTTATGATTGAGTCTCGTGATATGCCAGGCGGACGCAGCCATGTCACCTCCGGTAGTGGGGAAGAACTGGGACATGTAGCGTCGTCGTCCCCCCCTTTATAGGTAATCTGAGTGGGCTGGGTCGGCGTATGCCAGGCCAGCGTATGGGTGTGAATAGTTATCCCTGGGCTCTGGGTGTGGTTCATTTCTGGGCTGGACAGGAAACCAACTGATGCATGTGTCTCTGTTGCAGTGTCTGCGCCACACGGCCCGCAATCGACAATGTTGCAATGTTGCATGCACCCGGAGGGCGGCTGCGCACGAAGGGATTGTACAAGGAGCGCAAGGCCGCTCGGGCTCTTGGCTCATGCATGCCAACTGTTGTGTGTGTATCGCTATTGGTGCACCATAAGCCTAAGGCCTAGCCTCAATTGTAGCGCGAAAGCCACATCACATTACCAGAATGCAAGCAGTAGTCAGACTAACATTAGGGATGAAAGCTCCTTTGTATCAATACATAAGGCGGAAGGACATCTGCACCTCCGACCTTGGTCTTGCATGCTACAGGCACCCCCTGAGAGAGATACCATAGCAGATGATGATGACTCCCACACTACGCACAGCTCTAATGAAAGACCAACGTATCCACACCCCACACATAGAAGTTCTTGCTCGAGGTACTCTTGCATGGAATGCCCTTGACACTTACGTACACAACAACCCATACGTCCAAACGTTGCACACACATACGACTCATTGCTCCGAGCTGTGGCATATCATCCACATAACTGCCGCAGGTCAGAAGAGTGCCAGTTCTACGAGAGCCACCAACGCAATGGCAGAACATCCCGGGTGCATGCACAACGCCTGTTACGTGGAACTGTACCGTGACCGAATGCTGCCTGTTAGTGTCTGATGCATTGGTCTGCATGTTGTGGCCCATGTCTTGCCCGTACTGACACGCACATGGCAATAAAGTCTACGCAACTTCACTAGTGTTCAACTGTGATGAGGGTTGATTAGAATGACAAATCGTGTGCCTCAATGAGCATTGTCCATACACAGGGAGGGACTGACTGACGCATTTCACTTAGGGGTGAGTCCCTATTGCCAGCTCCACCTCTGTGAGCCAGACATAGTGGTTGGGATAGTTGCTGATAGACCTGTGCTCTTACGTGTCTTCAGCAATGTGAGTATGGTGTCCATGTTCTTGCCATGTGGATCAATGTGATCCATCACTACAGGCTGTGTCCACCCAGTTGAGTGTGAGTAGGTATGCGAAGAGATGTTCTGTTGTCAAATGTGATGGGGGACACTACTTTAGGCCTGCCAACGACTTTGACATTTCATACCCAGCCCTATTTCTAACATTGCGTGGGGCAAAGTTGAGGAATTGCATGATTGTTGTTTCAGAGCAATGAGGCCACAGCTAGTGCACACATTCCCAGTCATCTCACTTCCTATGTGTGTCAAGGTCAAACATGCGCAGTGCTTTCATTTCCCAGGATGTACCTTTTTGGGCGATCAATGTCCTTACATTCATCCATACTTTCATACTTGATCGATTATGGACATGATACATCTGTGTGAATTTGAATGATTTATTCACATTCGGTGGAGTGTCAGAGCTGGAGCAGTACATGGCTATGCAAACCCCACATTACATTGTAGCCCAGTGGAGGGCCAGCCAGAGTCATTTATGGATTGACAAGTACATCGGAAGAGGAAGAGTACAGTCCGCAGTCAGATTGCTGTGTCATTGGTAAGCAAACATAATATGGCAGTCCATGTCGAGGTCCAAGGTGAGTGTCGCAGAGTGTTTCGGGGGACAGTGGGAGGTATTGTTACAGGGCATGATGTAGAGGACAGAACCAAGCTGAAACAGGGCATATGGCGGAGAAGAATGCTACTGGCTCCTTCTTACCACAAAGGTGGAATCACCCGCATCTTCGTCCTCTATGTCATCTGTCTGACATATGGGTGCTGATGTTTGGTCGGCAGCACTGTGTGCCACTGACACATCAAGGGCCGGAGATGTGTGTGTAGAAGTACCAGCAGCATTCATCAGTGACTGCCTTAGTGGCAGCGATGCGATGATGAGGATCTGAAGGGCATGGAAGATCCCAACAACTTTTCGCTGGTGTGCATCCGTGGCAGCCATTCTTTCCGCATGCATCTGCTCCATGTTCTCCATTATCCTCAGCATCTGTGCCAACTCTCGGCTGACATGGCTGAGGCCAATCTGACTAGACAGTTGTTCTCCTCTCAGAGTCATGACTCCAGCGATGTCAGGCATGGATTGTTGGACATAATGGAGTGAACTGTGGGTGTCCGTTAGGGAGTGTAAGTGGTCCCTGATGGGACTTAGACACTCACGTATGTCATCTAGTTTGGCTGCCATGAGGTCGAACCCCACCCGCACCTATTCAGCCACCTCCTCCTGGCTGTCTAACACATGGCCTTGGAATGCGATGTGTTCTTCGGTGAGGTGCTGGGAGCCAGTCGTGGTGGTGGGTGCTTCCTGCTGTGTGGTCTGTGCAGGCGGTGGGGTCTCCTCGATGCAGCTGGGCTGCCCTGCTCCTGGAGGTGGGTTGCCGTAGCTGTCCATGTGCTGTTGTAGGGCATCGGTGTCGAAGGTGTGGAGGTCCTCTTCATCATCACTGATGAGTTGTCTGGTCTGCTCTGCAGGAGGTGTTGATTGTCCCTCTGCAATGTGAAGGGGAGATGCATTTTAACATTGTGTTGACATGTATTTTGACGCATTGTTCAAGTTTACATACAGACTGCATGACAATGTACATTGTGACTGTTTGGGAGGAGCTGACTATTTGATGCGGGACAGTGGACATTTGAACTACTTCACGGATGTGAGATTGTACACATACATTATCATCTCACAGTTTCCTGCTATGCCAGATGTGATTGGCCAGTTTCTACGCACAAGCGGAACCAGTTGTGTCCTCTGTTCTGTAGTGAGAGTGTTGCACTTTGTACCACATTGTCGTCAATGATGATGTGCTGTTATTGCTATGTGTGTGTACTGCATTGTGGGAGAGTCGCCCCTGCAGCTGTGATTTTGCTGCCCCTTATCCCTTTGAGGCGGTGTGCCTTTGACTTCTGTGCTTCTACAGTGCTGAGATGTTGCAGACTTGGCTAATTTTGGCTCTAGTTCGGATTTTGGACTCTTGGGCATGGTTTATCCGCAGATGTGTTGTTGACGTCAGGGGTTGTTTGTGCACGTGGATGTGTCAGAGTGTGACCTGCTCCTTTACGGATGTGTTCCACACTCAGCCACCTCAGTGTCGTGGCGTGCACCATGTCATGATAATTGGACTGCAGCCATGCTGTTCGTCATGCAGTGTCACTTGCATTGTCAGTGTGGCTCACAGACACACAGCTTTGCTGGTTTTGACACGTGTGCATGGGTTGGTTGTGAGATTGGTGCTGTGTGGGGAGGTACCCCTTTGTGCCCATAGTGGACGGGGGCCTACTTGCTGTTTGTATGTGTGCTGCAGTGTGCCAAGGGGATCAGGGACATGATCCAGAGTCATTGTGGGTGTGCAGTGTGCTCTCCTTAATTGTGCCTGTGTGCCATTGTGCCCATCTCCCCCCGTCCCCCCAGTCCCTGTTCGGTACTCACCCTGGTGCTGTTGTGTCAGGTCATGTCGAGCAGTGTCCGGACCCCCAACTCCTGCCACCGTCTCCCCACTGATGACTGTGGCCACCATTTCCTCCAACTCATCCAGCTCCTGGTGTTCCGCTGGACTGCCACCTCCAGTCTGCATTGCTGCGTGATGGTTCTCAGCGAGTTTCTTCTTGGTTTAGCGCTTCACATCAGTCCTGCGCCCCTTGACCTCTCCAATAGACCTCCTCCTCACTCCGACTGCATTCACCTTGTCCAGGTTGGACTGCCATATTGCATTTTTATTTGCCAATGACACGTTGGAGGTGACGAACAGTTGTTGGTGGTGTTCTATCACCTCCGTGATGATGATCCTGTTTTTGTGTGGACTGAACCTCGTCTTTCTCGTCTTCTTCTCCTTGCCCTTCCATGACCCCGAGGTCCCAGGCTGGTCCTCCTGGGGGCTTGTGGGGTTCTGGTCGTCCTCTGTACTTGCTCCGGCTTCCTCCATGGTGCTACACAGTTTGGATTATTTTGTTTGTGTTTTTCGGTGCTTTTATAGTGCATTTTCCCACATGACGCGTGGGTATTGCAGGTCTGTCGCTGGTTATCGCTGATTTTTTTATCGCGGTTGGCCACATCGCAACTATTTTTGCGTTCGTGTTTCGCGGTTTTTTGCCGTCACAGTAATTTTATTGCGGTCATTTGACGCGTTAGCGTGAGACTATCGCATTGTACCACCGTGTTGAGAATACAACATTAACACAGCGTTCTTTTCCCGCAATAGACTGCGATGTGCAAAGTTGCGTTAAGCTAATTTTGCAATAATTATCACACGTTCTTGAGTTTCTTGGAGACATGCCACATATAAAATAGAAGTAATATAAACCCAGATTGGGGCAGTTAATTTATTTTGAAGCCCAAAAATATTCCACAAAGCGAAATAACAAATCCCCTTATAGCCCAGATGTATTAGGAGTGGAGATGGAACAGGGGAATTAGATGGACTTAGATGGGTCATCATAGCTGCTACTAAAGAACAGTCTGAAACAGAAACAGTAAATCCAGCTATTTCAGAATAACGGTATAACTGATAGGCAGTCCAATCAGTACTGCCATCCAGACTCATGGAGTGACAGGAACCTACGAGGGTGTGAGTCAGTCTATCTTTTGCAGGTCATTTTGAGCCTAAAACCTATTGGAAGTGGGAATATAAAATGAACAATCAGTAGAAGGGTACTGGCCAGATGAGTGCAATATTTCCAAGGCTTGGAGGTGAGGTTAGGGGCCTGGACAATGTCTCACCTGCAGACCTAGGGTGTTTAAAATGAATGATGACACAATCCCCCTTGAACATTTTTTAGTTGGTCTGATCCACTCGACCCTCCTTGTCTTCAGGATTTGATTGGCCCTAAAGATTGAAAGGCAAACTTGGAATGTAGCCAATGAAGAACTTTATTCTTTAGCTGGATGGATGGCTCAATTGCACCCAGGTGAGGCACATTGGTCATTATGACCACACATGGGCAAAAAGCAGGGGGTAAGTTGATGGTAACCATACTAGAAGGCTCTCCCACTTCCCTTTGGGTATTAATCTATTTTATTTCCTAGTTCATCGGGGGTGACACCAGGCAAGTATTCAAGGGGTTGGATACTACTGGAATCCCTAACTGAGATAGTAGTTCTGGACAGGTGCAAATTGATGGCCTGTGAAAGCTCTACGGAACCCGGGACCCTAGCCGAGGTTGACTACCCAGTCTACACCGGTAGTCCTCCCACATTACAAGCCTCACACACAACTTGGGGAAGACTATGATATGGAAAATGGTTATACTGAACTGGAGACAACCTGAGTAACTATCCTTAGGCCCATTAGAGGGGGGATTATAGTCAGATTGTGGAACTTCAAGGAGAAGCTGCAGAACCCTTAATGCCTTATGGGTGGACTGGGCCACTGTGCTCACTGGTTTAGCAAGTTACATGGTTTTAATGCAACACAGCAGATCTTCAATCTCCCCCTAACCGTGAATGAATAGGTGACAACAAGCTTTCATACTTCCCCTTCACACAGACCAACAGTTTCCCTTGAAACAAATCCAGCTGAGAGCACCATGGTAACCTCCAAATCAGGGATGGTAGCACTGGATTGAGAGTCTAAAGAAGGATGCAATTTTCTTGTTCCAGGTGTCTTTTACGCTTAGCAGGTGAACCATTATAAGTGGGTGAAGTTAGAATTAAACTAGTATTTTGTGGCAGATCACTGTGGGGGGTAGAACATGAAGACGTTGGCTACAGCACAGACAATGGACCCTTGACAGACGCTGAGGTAGAACCAAGAGCAAGCTAAGGGGCTGTTGCTATAGATGATATTTTCTCTTGAACTGCAGCTATGGTAGCAGAAAGGCAGCTTTCAGCATGCACACTCTCTTTGTTTAAAGTGTCCACCCCCCGCTTGATGGAGCCATCCATAGAGGAAGAGTTCACACCAGTGTTATGTGGAGTAGCAGGATTAGAGACCTTTTGCTTCACCATTGTAGGGAGAGAAGAAAAAAGGAACTATAATATGATGGCAATTGAGAGGGGGAACAGCAAAGTCTCAAAAACTTCCACAAATTTCAATAATGTTTGCACGAGGGGGGCACTGTTAGGTGTAGAATGACATCACTCCTCCTTTGTGGCCTCAAGTAAGGGCTCTGACAGAATTGGGGAATGGCGGCCCACACCAACACCTCAATGGATGTTGCAAAGCAAAGGTCTTACTGCCAGGATGAAAAACAAAGAGGGGAGGCCCAGCCCAGCCTCTACCTGGTGAGGATAGGTGAATACGGGCACGCACTTGGCCTGGTCTTTGCCCGGGCATGCTCCAGAGTGCGTCTTGCATGGCGTGGAGTAAACAGCATTATCTGGCGCGAAGACTGCGAGCTCCTCCTCCTACCCCCAGCAACAGGCACAATCAAAGCATGGCTCGTGGTAGTCGTAGTCCCTTGTAGATAGCAGAAAAATGTTCCAGGTGGCGGGGGCCAACAGCACTATATAGGGCATAAACTGTGAGCTCCTCTTCCTTCCCCCAGCATTAGGCTTAACCAAAGCAAGGCTCCTGGGACTCATAGTCCCTCGTAAATATCAGCAAAATGTTCCATGTCGCGGGGGCAAAAAGTGCTATATAGCAGAAAGAGCGTGTGATCCTCCTCCTTCCCCCAGCAGCAGGCACAATCAAAGCAAGGCTCCTGGGACTCATACTCCCTCGTAGATACTAGCAAAATGTCCTGTGTGGCAGGGGATACACAGCACTATATAGCGCAAATATCGTGAGCTCCTCCTCCTTCTCCCAACAGCAGACACATTCAAAGCAAGGATCCTGGGACTCGTGGTCCCTCTTAGATACCAGCAAAATGTCCCATCTGACAGTCATCAGTCAGTCCAAGACACTCCCTAAATATATTCTCCATTCCTCAGATGCATAGCATTGCATTTTACTGTTTGAGTAGTGCCATGAGACACTGCAATTCGCATCAGGCCGCTGATGCCCTTTTGGAGTGTATGGCTGATATGGTGTTCTGTGTAGTTTAGCCTATTTGGAAGATGCTGAAGAGGTGTGTGAAATTCAAAAATGTGTCTCAATCAATCAGCATTTGTATAGCCCAACACTTTCCCCCCTAGGGGTATCTGGGCACTGTGATTGTGAAGTCTCCGTCAAAGAGCCAGGTCTTGAGTTTTCTGGGCCCTGGGAGGAGGTCAGGGTGCTAGGTGGTGAGAGAAGGGAAACAGCAGGAGGAGGGAAAAGGCAGGAAGAGGGAAAACAGACATAGTCAAACATACTTTGCTTTTTAGGACACACTCATATAGTGTATATTATGGGGCATAGATATGATATAATGGCATTAATGTAGCCCTTACTACCCCTGATGAGGTATTACAGTACTTAGCGGCAGGTAGCATGCTGCTCCAGAACCCAACATTAGCAATTAGCCCAGTATTGTTGGTTATTGTGATTAGTCTAGTGCTCTCACGGAAACAATTTAATTCATTAACTCCAGTTTCTTTGTGGTAGATTAAATTTGTAGCATTTAGATGTGATCATTAGTGTTAGCTCGTGCAAATGATTGATGGGATGAACAGATAGGCTAGAGGCCAAACAGCATGCTACATGGAGGTATGTATATTTATTTAAATAAACTCATGCCCCACGATGACAACATACATGTCAGCTTGCACAAAGCCACATGTCAATCCTTTCTTTGAAGGAGCAAATATCTTCCCACAAACAATGTGGAGTTTAATAATACACAGAGAGATACTGCAGCGACAGCTATTCGATATCGATTCGTAATGCAATTTTCTTGCCTTCCATTATCAAACGTCATGCTACAATGACATTATTTCAGATGGGGGTCATTGAGCAAAACTGTCAAAGGAATCAAATTACTGAATAATCACGCCGTCAGGATAACTTGTGAATAACGTGCCATTTGAATTTCACCTTTCTGGAAGCCATCTCCAGCGTTGTTCCACTTAATGAATAATGATTCATTCATACTGTAACAAGTTGCCAAGTAAAAAAGGGATATGCTCCTGCTCATTTCTACTTACATGTTCCATTGACCTTGCTGCTCAGAGGACCAAAACCCTAGGATCCCAGGTGAAGCCTTCATACCAGAGCACCCGTGTGCAGTATTGTCAAACCTTAAACCCTTGTCTCCCAGGGGAAGCCTTCATACCAGAGTGCTCATGCGCAGTATTGTCAAACCTTAAACCCTTGTCTCCCAGGGGAAGCCTTCATACCAGAGCACTCATGTGAAGTACTGTCAAACCTTAAACACTGGGCTCCCAGGAGAAGCCTTCATAACAGAGCACTCATGTGCAGTACTGTCAAACCTTAAACCCTTGTCTCCCAGGGGAAGCCTTCATACCAGAGCACTCATGTGAAGTACTGTCAAACCTTAAACGCTTGTCTCCCAGGGGAAGCCTTCATACCAGAGCACTCATGTGAAGTACTGTCAAACCTTAAACCCTGGGCTCCCAGGAGAAGCCTTCATAACAGAGCACTCATGTGCAGTACTGTCAAACATTAAACCCTAGTCTCCCAGGGGAAGCCTTCATACCAGAGCACTCATGTGCAGTACTGTCAAACCTTAAACCCTGGGCTCCCGGGTGAAGCCTTCATACCAGAGTGCTCATGCGCAGTACTGTCAAACCTTAAACCCTGGGCTCCCAGGTGAAGATTTCACACCAGAGCACTCACGCACAGTACTATCAAACCTTAAACTCTTGTCTCCCAGGGGAAGCCTTCATACCAGAGCACTCATGTGCAGAACTGTCAAACCTAAAACTCTTGTCTCCCAGGGGAAGCCTTCATACCAGAGCCCTCATGTGAAGTACTGTCAAGTGTTAAACCTTAGGCTCTCAGGTGAAGCTTTCATACCAGAGTGCTCATGCGCAGTACTGTCAAACCTTAAACTCTTGTCTCCCAGGGGAAGCCTTCATACCAGATCACTCATGTGAAGTACTGTCAAACCTTAAACCCTGGGCTCCCGGGTGAAGCCTTCATACCAGAGTGCTCATGCGCAGTACTGTCAAACCTTAAACCCTTTTCTCCCAGGGGAAGCCTTCATACCAGAGCACTCATTTGAAGTACTGTCAAACCTTAAACCCTGAGCTCCCAGGAGATGCCTTCATAACAGAGCACTCATGTGCAGTACTGTCAAACATTAAACCCTAGTCTCCCAGGGGAAGCCTTCATACCAGAGCACTCATGTGCAGTACTGTCAAACCTTAAACCCTGGGCTCCCGGGTGAAGCCTTCATACCAGAGTGCTCATGCGCAGTACTGTCAAACCTTAAACCCTGGGCTCCCAGGTGAAGACTTCACACCAGAGCACTCACGCGCAGTACTGTCAAGCGTTAAACCTTAGGCTCTCAGGTGAAGCCTTCATACCAGAGCGCTCATGCGCAGTACTGTCACACCTTAAACCCTGGGCTCCCAGGTGAAGACTTCACACTAGAGCACTCACGCGCAGTACTGTCAAGCGTTAAACCTTAGGCTCTCAGGTGAAGCCTTCATACCAGAGCACTCATGTGCAGTACTGTCAAACATTAAACCCCGGGCTCCCAGGAGAAGCCTTCATACCAGAGTGCTCATGCGCAGTATTGTCAAACATTAAACCCTTGTCTCCCAGGGGAAGCCTTCATGCCAGAGCACTCATGTGCAGTACTGTCAAACATTAAACCCTGGGCTCCCAGGAGAAGCCTTCATACCAGAGTGCTCATGCGCAGTATTGTCAAACCTTAAATCCTTGGCTCCCAGGGGAAACCTTCATACCAGAGCGCTCATGCGCAGTACTGTCAAACCTTAAAACCTGGGCTCCCAGGTGAAGCCTTCATACCAGAGCACTCATGTGCAGTACTGTCAAACCTTAAACCCTGGGCTCCCGGGTGAAGCTTTCATACCAGAGCACTCATGCGCAGTACTGTCAAACATTAAACCCTGGGCTCCCAGGTGAAGCCTTCATACCAGAGCACTCATGTGCAGTACTGTCAAACCTTAAACCCTGGGCTCCCGGGTGAAGTTTTCATACCAGAGCACTCATGTGCAGTACTGTCAAACATTAAACCCTAGGTTCCCGGATGAAGCCTCCATACCAGAGCACTCATGCGCAGTACTGTCAAACATTAAACCCTGGGCTCCCAGGTGAAGACTTATCACCAGAGCACTCATGCGCAGTACTGTCAAACCTTAAACCTTAGGCTCCCAGGTGAATCCTTCATACCAGAGCACTCATGTGCAGTACTCTCAAACCTTAAACCTTAGGCTCTCAGGTGAAGCCTTCATACCAGAGCACTCATGTGCAGTACTGTCAAACATTAAAGCCTGGGCTCCCAGGAGTAGCCTTCATAACAGAGCACTCATGTGCAGTACTGTCAAACCTTAAACCCTAGGTTCCCAGATGAAGCCTCCATACCAGAGCACTCATGCGCAGTACTGTCAAACATTAAACCCTGGGCTCCCAGGTGAAGACTTCACACCAGAGCACTCATACGCAGTACTGTCAAACCTTAAACCTTAGGCTCTCAGGTGAAGCCTTCATACCAGAGCACTCATGTGCGGTACTGTCAAACATTAAACTCTGTGCTCCCAGGAGAAGCCTTCATAACAGAGCAATCATTGTCAGTACTGTCAAACCTTAAACCCTGGGCTCCTGGGTGAATCCTTCCTACCAGAGCAATCATGCGCAGTACTGTCAAACATTACACCCTGGGCTCCCAGGAGAAGCCTTCATAACAGAGCACTCATGTGCAGTACTGTCAAACCTTAAACCCTGGGCTCCCGGGTGAATCCTTCATACCAGAGCACTCATGTGCAGTACTGTCAAACATTAAACCCTGGGCTCCCAGGTGAAGACTTCACACTAGAGCACTCATGTGCAGTACTGTCAAACCTTAAACCCTGGGCTCCCAGGAGAAGCCTTCATACCAGAGCACTCATGTGCAGTACTGTCAAACATATTCCAAAAGTACACACTCAGATGTGCTCACTGCATTGGCTTTGTCACCTGAGTTATTTCCAAAATGGTGTTGTGAGCTTTGCCAATTATGCACATAGCTATGAAATGAAAGACTATGGAGAGAAGGATAAATTTGCTATATCTGTATCACTTTCACAAATCTATTTAAGGGTGCCATGCATGATAGCTGCTAGATGTCTGCGGAGTCGTACAAAGATACCTATGCGGTTGCTTATGCACAATAATGCAGAGGCGCAATGAAGTGCAGCTTCCATTAAGGTTAAGAACCTTTGGTCTGCGGATTTATGGTCATTTTGCCATGGATAGTTGTACAGTTCTACCAGAAAATAAACAACTAAGCTTTCCTTGTTCTTTTATGTCAGCCGTGAGACCTCAGACCATTGCAGTCGCACATGTATGACTAATTGCACCACTGTCACTAACCCTTTACAACTGTAAAATAACTTATCAAATATGTACCCGCGCATAGTCCGATTCACTAAAAAAAGCAAATCTAGAAAACAGGTTAGTATGGCTAGACGAATTAAAACCTTTAACACATTAAAAAAAGTTATCTACTAGGCAGGTTTGGCACATAAATTGGCCAGTAGGCTGTGAAAGTTTCAAACGGAAGTAAAAAAAGGTGGGAGGAAGAAAGTCAAAGGAATGTAGATAAAGCTCTGTTGCTAAGGTGTAAAAGAGAATCCCTCTGCTAAGCCAATAAATAGACTTGTATATTTGACTCTGTACACTGCATTACACAGAATACTTGGAATAATCTGACTACTTACAGTAGAGATGAAATTGCAGCACCTTGCCCATTGTGAGTCCACCATGGAGTATGTTGTATCAAGCACAGAAGCGACCCAACTCCTTGATGCACTGTTAAACAACCAGGGTATATACTGCACGGGGTCCACCCAAATGTAAACAGACATACAATCCATGGAGGGCTGTTAATGGACCACGATATACACAGGAGGGCATATTTATGAGGAAATCCAGCATCAAGTCACCTTGCTGCCCTGCGTCACAGGGAAAGGGCAGTAATGTACGGTATTTAAAACAATACGGGGCATTCCCGCCTTTGTCCCTGCTTTGGTGTCGGCATTGGAAAACACATCTCCTGTAAGCCAGGCTATTATCATTTAGGACTTATTTCTTCTCTCCAGGATTTCAATGATCTCCCATTCCCCTCTGTGGTAACAGGTGCCTGAGGACTGCCTGCTTTCTTGTTGGCATCTGTAAGAACATCCTGCCAGTGATTGTCAGAGAGAGGCAGCTAATCAGCCTATGAAGATTTCATCCCCACCTTTTTCCTCTCCTAGGAGAAAGCTAATCTCTCAGAATAGTTCTATTGTTAAGCTGAAGCTTTTAACTGCCTGACCACCAGGAAAGTAAAAGTTTGCCCTAGCATAGCGGTTGATAAAGCGGGATTCTTATCTTATCTTACCATCACTAAGAATCCTCCGGTCGTCAGAATCTTTTTACCTGCTGAATAGTGTGAAGGGAAGAAACTCCTTTCCTGTTATGCAACAATTTAGAATCCAGTTTACCTTCAAAGATCACTGACTCCGAATTCATATTTTAGGGGTTTATTACAAGGCCAAAAATAACTGCACGTACAAACACCTCAACACGAGGTTAAAGAAATAAATGGGCACTAATACAAACATCATCCTACGCAAGAGTCTCATCTGACTCAGAATAAGAAGAATCGTTAGCTCCAGCAGCATTAAACTAGCAATAACGGCTCCAATCTCTATGTTATTCTTCATTTACCTAATTAAAGGAAAAGCATTAATCTGTCCCTACTCTACCGCTAAGGTGACATCCCTACTTAACAAGTTTCCCCAGGCAAGAGTAGAAAGAAAAAGGTGTCAGCTGTGATGACTTCCTAAGAAGTGCACTCACTTAGCATTTGTGCTCGTTTTAAGATGCTCCTTCCTAATAGATCTCTCTCTTCACCCTTCTCTCAGGTCTCCTCTACCTCCACTCTACGCTGCCCCCTCGGGGCACTGTCCCTAATACCAAATCCACCTACAATAGAACACGCCCTTGTCACGCCTCTTCGGCCAGGTCTTCCTTCTCGTACTTTTCCATCGAAACTCTTACTTCATCCAGGACAGTTACAGTGACCTTGAGTCCCAGGCACCTTCTCCGCTGAAAGTATCATCCCTACATTCCAGTATACTCCCATCTCAATGCCTCCCACCACCCTAACTCATAAAACAAAGAGCCAGTCTTTCACTAATGAGGCATGTGTCCTTGCACCTGCAACAGAAGATACATTCAATAAACTTTACTCTGTACAAATCTACCAACTGTGCCCAGAGAGCCTTTCCAAGAGAAACCCCTTCTCTGCCTACAAAATAAGCTAACATAAGAACGAACAGGCCTTTCTTTTGACGTATGTGCAGTCAGGCCTTTACACAATTTAAACACACAATTCTAATTACTTCTCTAAGCATTGGTTCATACATTTCATATGCGAAAAGTGAACTAAACGTGCAACTTAATATGGTACACGTTTTAACTACTGCTAATTCGTTTATGCATCATTTTAAACGCATCTCAGTTAAGCATTACATTGTATGATTATAATAGCACAATCTCTTCTATCCACTCTAGTAAATGAGGTTTAGAACTACAATTTACTGGCCATTCATTAATATATGTCTGGATATATGCGGGTGCGGACTAACGATGATTATGATGCACCCCTACAAATTTCTCGAGAACATGGCGCTCTATCAGTTCCCCCCTTTGATGACTCCTGTCATCACACCTTTACAACTCTCTTGGAGAAAGAACCGACCTAAACAGAACTTGTTGCCATTCTCCCCTGTCGGAATCTCTCCAAACTCTTAATATTTCGATAGTGACTGTCCTGCAGTCTAGCCATTCTCGTCTCATTTTCTCTCAAAGCTCTCTCAACTCTGCCTGCTCTATACCACTTGTATGCTCTGATAAGACCCCATAAGCAAACCACACAAACCACAACGATAATGAGAGGTCTCAGAACATAGCCAAGGAATCCCTTTCCCAAATTCGCAAACCAGCTTCCCACTTGACCAAATCCTTTGCCAACTTTCTCCCAAACTCCCTCTTCAGTCAAATCCTTTATCTTGGTATGGATCGTAGTGATGTTACTTATATATTTCTCCAGATCCTTGCTGTGGTCTGGTATATAAGTACAGCACTCTTGAACTTTCAACATGCTACAGACTCCGCCCTCTTTTGCCAATAGGACATCTAAAGCAAGACGGTTCTGCAAAACCATTGTCCTTATCGACAACATCTCTCCATCCATAAGTATCAACGACTTCACTGTATTCATCAACCACAGTCGCCAATCTCCGGATCTTCACATCATTCAGGATCACTCCCAAACTTTGTATCATTGCTTCAAAGATATCTCCTACTACCGCTCCTGCACTCGCACCTCTCTTCACTCTCGAATGCTTTCCACCTTCCGAAAGTTCCAAATCCTCTGCATGGTAAATCTTTGGAATTATTATTCCCAAATAACACGTGCCATACCAGTTCGCTGGCAATCTCACATAAGCATTCCTTCCACACACATAATACACCGTAGGTATCACTTGTACAGGACCTTGCAGAAAATTCTTTGCTGATTCCCCCATAGTGAAAACATGATCACACTCACTCTGTCCCACCGAGACCTTATCATAATAAGTCTGCACACGTCTCACACACAACTTCCCCCTTTGCACCATATCCAATGCTATAGGGCCATAACTTCCTTTTGTTCGGTGCAATCTCTCCTCGTCTGTCCAATCTACAGGACTATCTCCGGTATAACGTGTTTGTGTTAGCTTTCTATATCTATATTCTACCTGATCTACGAACTTCTTCTCTACCTCGGTTAATGCACATGTTAAATTGTGTCTATGGGCATAAGCTGTATCTAAATTCGAAGTCGGTATGAAGTACTTTCCAAGTCTATCTTCCGCCTTGTAATAATCGTACTTGTTCAAATGTTAATGAGCAGGAACCTCTGAAAGCACGGCGTCATAGTTGGAAAAGACATACTCATAGTGACCTCTCCCATAAAACACACTAAGTAACAGACTACACGAAATTCCATAGGTCAGTGGAAGATGGTGGTATCTAATACCCTCATCCACTGAAGCTGGCAACTGCATACACACATAACAATCTTTTGCATCCATCGCATCCACATACTCATATAGCAGCTTAGCATACGCGTTAAGCTTAAAATCACTTCTAGACAAATCTACATGCAACCTACGACTTTCTTCTATTAGCAAAGCTCTTTCAGCTCCTATGTTTTCCTCCTTTTTGCTAGGTGTAGTGGGTGTAGGAGTCCCTTGTACCCCCTCACTGCTAGCTCGTGTGGAACCACATATGAAACTACAACTACTATGATTATAGAAACTATCACACCCCCTATAAATGTGCCTACTATCAATTTGGATCTACGGTGTGGATCCCCAGCCTCCATGATTTCGAAAAGTTCTCAAAGTTCTTGGCTTCAGCAACGAACACTCAAAAGTCTCTGTCTTTTCCACGCATGACTTGCTTAACCAGTTCAAACAGCACTCAGAAACAGCTGGAAATCCCCTTTTCAACTACAGTTCCTTATTTACATAGTCCAGAAAAAGACTTCCCTAAGTCCTCGTTCCTCTTCTGCGGAAAGTCCCTAAGTTTATTCTTCTTCCACTCGGACGTAGGTTATCTTCTTCTTTAGGCTTTTTATTTACAACAGTTTATACTCAATCAACAATAAGGTCAGCTGCAAGCGCTTCTAGAACATGATACAAAAGTTCAAGACGAAGAATTATCATCTCATGTGAAGGTGGCTCAAACCCAAATGACGGAAATTCGAGTCGATGCAGAACCAATTGTCGAACTTTACTCAGAAGCGGGGGATTCGGAACTGTGAGGGTCAGTATTGCTTCGACTTCGAGCCCTGGCACTAACAGCACCACCTGCAACACCACTTTCGGGCTCTTGCTGACCACCTGCACGGACCTCAGCCTCCCCGAACTCACTAAACCCGGCATCAGTCACAGCATAAGTCCACTATGGGATAGCGTATCTCTGGCAAGGTACTCTCGTTCTTTTCGACCTTCTCCGACCTTCTTGAGCCTGCTCTCGGTCACTTGCTTCTGATTCAGACGTTTCGGACACTGGAGCAAGATCTCTTTCAGGTGCCAACCTCAGATTCAGTCGCCTCTGTCTTTCAGGCCAAGCCTCCTCTGTTCTGGTTGTTCTTCCGCTTTCCCCCTCTATACCCTGTGCACCACTTCCTTCTTCTGCTGAATTTGACTCTAGTCCACCCACAGCAACGCCTCCGTCATCCGAGTCAAAGTCGGGGTTCTGGTTGTCTGACCCCTCTTCTGCTTGTTCCGGTGCACAACCAGCTGCATCAGCGGCCCTCACAGCTTGACTTGTCCTCTCATGTGGCCCTGCCACATCAGCTGGATTTTCATTCACGAGAGGAGCTGTTTCTTCCGAGGGTGCTGAAACTCTGCCGGTATGGGAAGCATGCACCCAGTTCGGTAATCCTCCGCACTTCACCGCTGTGTTCGTCACCAGTATTTCCTGGTACGGGCCTTGCCACCGAACGTCCAGACAGCTCTTCCTCATGTGCTTTCGAACAAGCACCCAGTCTCCCGGACACAGGTCGTGGCACAGATCACTCGAGGCCGGAACAGCTGCAGCTTGCACCTGCTGGGACACAGGACGGACCACATCAGATAGTCCTTTACAGTAATCGAGAATCAAGTCATCAGTGATGTTTATCAAAGCTGTAGCTGGTACTGCTGGCAATCGCATCGCCCTCCCCATCAGGATCTCATGTGGTGATAACCCAGTTCTCCTGTTGGGGACCCTGCGAATACTCATAAGCACAAGCGGCAGGGCGTCAGGCCACTTCAGAGACGTTGACGAACATACTTTTGCCATCTGGGCCTTCAAGGTTTCATTGACCTGTTCCACTATCCCAGAAGCCTCTGGTCAATAACTGCAATGTAGTCTCTGATCGACATTCAATGCGGCACAAAGCAACTTCATGATTTCACTGTGGAAGTGTGTTCCTCTATCTTATTCCAAAGAGGTTGGAAAACCAAATCTTGGGATAAGTTCCCTCAACAATAACTTAGCCACTGTGAGAGTGTCACACCTGCGTGTTGGGTAAGCCTCCACCCACCGTGAGAATACACACACCACCACCAAAATGTACCTCAACCCGTTGCACTTGGGCAGCTCAACAAAATCTAGCTGTATCCTATTGAAGGGTCCTCCTGACCTTCCAATGTGACTCAATGTGACTACAGTCTTCTTTCCAGCATTCATCTGTTGACACGTAACACATCTCTGACAAACTGCTTCAGCAATTGCACGAAATCGTGGGTTATACCATGTCTGTCTAAACACACGCATCATTGCATCTCTGCCAAGATGTATCGGACCATGTATCAGTCTCGCCATCGGACTCAACAGATTCTATGGCAACACCGCTCGACCATCACTGGAAACCCAAACATCAACATCTCCTCTTTCACATCCTGCTCTGACCCATCCATCTCGTTCTTGATCTGAAACCTCATCCTGCAGTCGCATGAGTTCCTCCCAAGTGTCTGCCATGGCCAACATCATGCTGAGCTCGGTTCTTTCTTGGCTCTCTCCTGTGTAACCCTCTGTAAATATGCATCCTTGCTCTGCACAAAAGCGGACAACTTCATCGGCGTAGTTGTTTCCCAGAGAGACAAAATCATTCCCCTTTCCATGAGCAGCACATTTGACAACTGCGATTTCCTTCGGACATTGCAATGCATCTAGTAGCTGTCTCACATATTCCCTATTCCTAATGGGTGAACCAGATGATGTCATGAATCCCCTCTGTGACCATAACTGTCCAAAGTCATGAACCACACCGAACCCATACTGGCTGTCCATGTAGATCGTGATTCGGATTTGATCAGCGGCCAAACAGGCACGAGTCAAGGCAATGATCTCAGCTACCTGCGCAGAGTGTACTCCTTCTAGACAAGCAGCCTCAACCACTCCTGAGATGGTACATACAGCAAACGCTGCTCTCAACTGACC